>WNWK01047465.1:0-13916 GCA_009830355.1 Cherax destructor | reverse complement strand
AAAAGCACAGATGAGCCATAGAGTTGTTGGAAATATTTCTTTAGCCTTTAGTGGTCAGAACGAGGAATTATCTAGACGGAAAGTGATTGAGGCAGAATCCATACATAGCTTTAAGAATAGGTATAACAAAAGCTCACTGAGCCAGGAAGAAACCAGTAGTAGCTAACAAATAGGCGGGGCCAGGAGCTGAGATTCGACTCCTGCAACAATGACAATTAGGTATGTTGGTGAGGTGAGTACACACACACACACACACACGAACACACACACACACTAACACACACAAACACATACACGAACACACACACACACACGCCCGCGTCCCGGCCTATAACTTTAGTGCTCCAATTTAAGTGTTTTGAGGGCTACCAAGGATACTGCGGGGGTCATCAAGTGTGTCAGGGTAGTGAACAACCCTTGAAGTGATTTACGAGTTGCCCTGAGCCACATAAGTGCGGGAGAGCCACAATTTTATAAGTGAAGTACAAATTGATAACTGGTGGCGGGTCAGAGGGGGAAGGCCTAGTGTGCTCCAGGCGACGTTGCCACATGTGTTACCCAAGATAATAAAGTGAAATAATTATGTGGCAAGTGAAAGAAATACAGTGAATAGGTTATATTATATATCAACAAGAAACGAAAGTGGATATACGCCAGAACATCTCATCGAATTGGACAACCTACAGGATACTACAGGCTGCTACAGGCTAAATCGCAAGTACATCTCACCTATGCGTGGTTTTCGGGGAGTCGAGTGTAAGTTCCAATTACCTAACCGCCAAGCTGTTTGTGAACGGTCAACTCTCATAGTACAAGGAATAGGATACCAAGTACTTGGTAACGAATAGCAATTGGTAATTTCTTGTAGAAAAGGGCGAGCAGACAGGTGAAGCATAGAATATATTAACTGGTAGATCAGGTGTAAGTCAGGTCAGGCCAGATAGAGGAGCACTGTAGACGACCTCGCAGACCCCACATACACACTCATACACCATAACACAATTTCACTACTACTTTTCACACACTTAATAAACCCACACATATATAGTTCCACACACACACACACACACATACACATAGAACACATACACAACATAGAATACAATAACTGGTAGATTAGGTGTGAGTCAGGTTACGCCAGGTAGAGGAGCACTGCAGACGTGTCACTCGCAAACTCACATACACACCCATACACCATAACACACAATTTCACCACTACTTTTCACACAACCCACACACACACACACACACACACATACACAATACACACACCTGAGGAGGAAGTGAAGAGGCTGCTAAGCGAGCTAGATACCTCAAAGGCGATGGGGCCGGAAAACATCTCTCCATGGGTCCTGAGAGAGGGAGCAGAGGAGCTATGTGTACCCTAACAACAATCTTCAACCGTCTATCGAAACAAGGCAGCTACCTGAGGTATGGAAGACAGCAAATGTAGTTCCAATCTTTAAAAAGGAGACAGGAAAGTAGCACTAAACTACAGACCAGTGTCACTGACATATATAGTATGCAAGGTCATGGAGAAGATTATCAGGAGAAGAGTGGTGGAGCACCTAGAAAGGAATGAGCTTATCAACGACAGCCAACACGGTTTCAGGGACGGAAATCCAGTGTCACAAACCTACTGGAGTTCTACGACAGGGTGACAGCAGTAAGAGAAGAGAGAGGGGTGGGTAGATTTCATATTCCTGGACTGTAAGAAGGCGTTTGACACAGTTCCACACAAGAGATTAGTGCAGAAGCTGGAGGACCAGGCAGGGATAACAGGGAAGGCACTACAATGGATCAGGGAATATCTGTCAGGAAGACAGCAGCGAGTCATGGTACGTGGCGAGGTGTCAGAGTGGGCGCCAGTGACGAGTGGGGTTCCACAGGGGTCGGTCCTAGGACCGGTGCTGTTTCTGGTATTTGTGAACGACATGACGGAAGGAATAGACTCTGAAATGTCCCTGTTTGCAGATGATGTGAAGTTGATGAGAAGAATTCAATCGGACGAAGAATAGGCAGAACTACAAAGGGATCTGGACAGGCTACAAGCAATTGGCTCCTGGAGTTCAACCCCACCAAGTGCAAAGTCATGAAGATTGGGGAAGGGCAAAGAAGACCGCAGTCGGAGTACAGTCTAGGGGGCCAGAGACTACAAACCTCAATGAAGAAAAAAGATCTTGGGGTGAGTATAACACCAGGCACATCTCCTGAGGCGCACATCAACCAAATAACTGCTGCAGCATTCTGACATCTTAATAAAGAATCGTTCAGGACCCTGTACACTGTGTACGTTAGGCCCATACTGGAGTATGCAGCACCAGTTTGGAACCCACATCTAGCCAAGCACGTAAAGAAGCTAGATAAAGTGCAAAGGTTTGCAACAAGACTAGTCCAGGAGCTAAGGGGTATGTCCTACGAGGAGAGGTTAAGGGAAATCGACCTGACGACACTGGAGGACAGGAGAGATAGGGGGGACATGATAACGACATATAAGATACTGAGAGGAATTGACAAGGTGGACAGAGACAGTATGTTCCAGAGATGGGACACAGCAACAAGGGGACACAGTTGGAAGTTGAAGACTCAAATGAATCACAGGGATGTTAGGAAGTATTTCTTCAGTCATAGAGTGGTCGGGAAGTGGAATAGCTTGGGAAGCGATGTAGTGGAGGCAGGTTCCATACATAGTTTAAGGAGAGGTATGATAAATCTCATGGAGCAGGGAGCGTGACCCAATAGCGGCCAGTGAAGAGGCGGGGCCAGGAGCTATGACTCGACCCTGCAACCACAACTAGGTGAGTACAACTAAATAAGTACATACACACACAAAAAAAAACTAACACACATACAGGCCCACACAGACTCTTTCCCCCTGCTCCCTCCCCCACCTCTTCCCCACTCCCTTCCCTGAACCCCCCTCTCTCCCCCTCCTCCCTCTCCCATTCTCTCTACACCTCTGCTTCTCCCTCCACTTTCTCCTCATATTCTCCCCTCTTTTCCCTTCCCCACCTCTCTTCCATTTCCCCACTGTCTCCAGTTTCTCCTCTCCCTCCCTCCACCCCCACACAAACAGTTTTCCAGAAAGCAGGACGGAAAACTAGGGAACTGGAGGATGAGTCTGCGAAGGAAGATTGGGCAGCATAGCTCATGAAAAGGGAACATGAGTGGGGAAGGAAGCTGGAGGAGCTTAGCATGAAAATGAAGGAGATGATAGCTGCAGAAAGCAAGAAAATGGAAAAGAGGATAGCTGCAGAGAGCAGGAAGTGGGAGAAGCAAGTCACAACAGCAGAGGCTAAGATACAGAGATTAGAAGAGGAACTGAAAAATTTGAAACAGCCTAAAGAACTAAAGAGCAATGTGGACATGGTATCAGAAACTGCTACCTCAGACACAAAGAAGGGGACTGTAGAGAACAGAGTGAAACTGTATGCAGAGGCCCTACCAGACCATCGTGGAGCCCGAGAAAAAGAGAGGATCGCATCAGGAACAATCGAGGGGAGTGTAGAAAAAGGGAGAGCTAAGCTATACATAGAAGCCCTAACAGACCACAGCAGTGCACAGGGAAAGTTAAGAAGGGAAAGTGATAGGCCACTAGGCCAAGGGATAACAGAAAGTGAAGAGATTGAAGAAAGGAAAGCTGCAATGGAGGCAACTAAATCGAATCAGGGGTTACATAGGGATAGGCAGTGGGAGAATGAAAGCGAGAGATCAGTCTTTGTTTATGGGCTCCCGGAAGCTGAAGGGTAAACTTATGAAGCAAGAAGACAAGGGGAGAAAAAAGCAATTGAAAACATCATGAAAGCAATAGGAGATGACATGACCCAGCTGGCAAATTTTCTGAGAATAGGGGGTTTACAAGAGGAAGAATCCGGCTAGTCAAAGTGATTTTGAGGGGAGAATTGACTCGAAACAGGATCCTGCAGGAGAAAGCAAGACTAAGGGATATGTCAGAGTACCGGAGGGTGTATCTCGACCACGACAGAACACGAGAAGAAAAACAGAAACTGAAAGAGAGACTACAGAGACAAAAGGAGGAAAGAGATGGACAGGAGAACCCAGACTCAGGAGGAAGCTCAAATACAATCATCTTCAGATGTCCCCCAACCTGGACAACCCCAATGCAACCAAACAACCTAACCCAAAACACACATGCCATACCCAATGCTTCCACCCACCTCATTACAAACTCCACCTTCACACCAACCACCCATAGTTCCCCATCAGGTCCCAACCCCAATATACCCCCAGACTACGGTTTTAGAAAAGAAGTTGAAGGTTTGGTATACAAATGCAGATGGTACAACAAAGAAATATGAGGAGTGGCATGAAAGAATAAAGGAGACATCTCCAGACATAATAGCACTCACAGAAACGAAACTCACCAGGATGATAACAGATGCAATCTTTCCACCCGGATATCAAATCCTCAGGAAAGATAGAGGGAGCAGAGGGGGAGGAGGAGTTGCACTGCTCATTAAGAACCGGTGGGGATTTGAGGAAGTGGAAGGAATGGATGGAATGAGCGAAAGGGACTACATAGTAGGAACAATTCAGTCTGAGGGCCATAAGGTGGCAATTGCTGTAATGTACAACCCACCACAGAACTGCAGGCCAAGAAAAGAATATGATGAGAGCAACAGGGCAATGGTAGACACACTAGCCAAGGTGGCCAGAAGAGCCCACATGGGGAGATCAAAGTTACTAGTTATAGGTGATTTCAATCACAAGGAGATTGATTGGGAAAACCTGGAGCCCCATGGGGGTCCTGAATCATGGAGAGCCAAGATGATGGATGTGGTACTGGAAAACCTCATGCATCAACATGTTAGAGACACTACCAGAGAGAGAGGTGGGGATGATCCAGCAAGACTGGACCTAGTATTCACCTTGGGTAGTTCGGACATCGAAGATATCACGTATGAAAGGCCCCTTGGAGCTAGTGATCATTTGGTTCTTTGTTTTGATTATATAGTTGAGCTACAAGTGAAGAGGGGAGCAGGAATAGGAAGAGAGAAACGAAACTACAAAAGGGAGGACTACACAGGCATGAGGAACTTCCTAAAAGACGTTCATGGAAAAGAGAATTGGCAGGAAAACCAGTAAAAGAAATGATGGAATATGTGACAACCAAATGCAAAGAGGCAGAGCAGAGGTTTGTCCCCATGGGAAACAGAATTAATGGGAAGACCAGAACGAGTCCTTGGTTCACCCAAAGGTGTAGGGAGGCAAAAACTAAGTGCACTAGAGAATAGAAAAAGTACAGAAGACAAAGGACCCAGGAAAATAAAGAGATTAACCAAAGAGCCAGAAACGAATATGCACAGGTAAGAAGGGAGGCTCAGCGACAATACGAAAATGATATAGCATCAAAAGTCAAGTCTGACCCAAAGCTGTTGTATAGCCACATCAGGAGTAAAACAACAGTCAAGGACCAGGTAATCAGGCTGAGGAAGGAAGGTGGGGAGTTCACAAGAAACGACCAAGAGATATGTGAGGAGCTCAACATGAGATTTAAAGAAGTATTTACAGAGGAGACAGGAAGGACTCCAGAATTCAGAATACGGAGGTATAACAAGTGCTGGATGAAATACACACAACCGAGGAAGAGGTGAAGAAGCTGCTATGTGAACTCGATACCTCAAAAGCGGTGGGACCTGACAACATTTCTCCGTGGGTCCTTAGAGAGGGAGCAGAGATGTTAAGTGTGCCACTAACAAAAATCTTCAACACATCCATTGAAACTGGGCAACTACCTGAGGTGTGGAAGATGGCAAATGTAGTCCCAATTTTTAAGAAAGGAGACAGACACGAGGCATTAAACTACAGACCTGTGTCACTGACGTGTATAGTATGCAAAGTCATGGAGAAGATCATCAGGAGGAGAATGGTGGAGCAGCTTATAAATGACAACCAGCACGGTTTCAAGGAAGGAAAATCCTGTGTCACAAACCTACTGGAGTTTTATGACAAGGTAACAGAAGTAAGACACGAGAGCGAGGGGTGGATAGACTGCATTTTCTTGGACTGCAAGAAGGCGTTCGACACAGTTCCTCACAAGAGGTTAATGCAAAAGCTTGAGGATCAGGCACACGTAACAGGAAAGGGACTGAAATGGATCAGAGAATATCTGACAGGGAGGCAACAACGAGTCATGGTACGTGACGAGGTATCAGAGTGGGTACCTGTGACGAGTGGGGTTCCACAAGGGTCAGTCCTAGGACCTGTACTGTTTTTGGTATATGTGAATGACATAACGGAAGGGATAGACTCAGAAGTGTCCCTGTTTGCAGATGATGTGAAGTTAATGAGAAGAATTAAATCAGTCGAGGATCAGGCAGGACTACAAAGAGACCTAGACATGGCTCCTTGAATTTAACCCTGCCAAATGTAAAGTCATGAAGATCGGGGAAGGGCAAAGAAGACCGCAGACAGAGTATAATCTAGGTGGCCAAAGACTGCAAACCTCACTCAAGGAAAAAGATCTTGGGGTGAGTATAATACCGAGCACATCTCCTGAGGCACACATCAATCAGATAACTGCTGCAGCATACGGGCTGCTGGCAAACCTAAGAATATCGTTCCAATACCTCACTAAGGAATCGTTCAAGACTCTGTACACCATATACGTCAGGCCCATACTGGAGTATGCAGCACCAGTTTGGAACCCACACCTGGTCAAACACGTCAAGAAATTAGAGAAAGTGCAAAGGTTTGCAACAAGACTAGTCCCAGAGCTAAAAGGATTGTTCTACGAAGAAATGTTAAGGGAAATCGGCCTGACGACCCCTGCAACCACAAATAGGTGAGTACACACACACACACACACACACACACACACACACACACACACACACACACACACACACGAACACACACAAACACACGAACACACACTCGAACACGCACACACACACATCTATGAGATATTAGGAGAGGCTAGAGGAAGAGAAGGACCTGATGAGACATGATAATGACGTATAAAATCCTGAGATAAATTAACAAGATGGACAGGTAATGTCTTTTCGAGAGGTGAGTTTTAGGAACATAACGGCGTAGATGAAAGTATATAATCCAAAAAAGTCACATAAATGTTAGGAAATAATTCTTTAGCATTAATATTGCCAATATGAGGTACAACCTAAAAGCGAAGTGGTAGAAGAAGAATCCATACATAGTTGTAAGAGGTATGATAGGGTCCACACAGCCAATTGAGAATGAATCCAATAGCGTCAAAGGTCCGGACAGGGACAGGAGCCGAGACTCGAAACCTTGCAACCAATAACAGGTGAGAACAGATAAGTGAGCGCGCGTGCGCACACGCAGACCCCAATATTCCCCCCCAAAAAAATATACAGAAACAAGCATGAAGGTTTATTACACTTCCTAAAGAAACACAATATGATACTTGTGGTCGATCTTCGGAAATTTCCTAAGGTCACGAGGTCAACTGGGAATGTCAGGGGTCACGTTGGTCACTTGTAGCAGCTGAGAGTAACAATTTTTCCCCTGTTTTAGCCCTCTGTGTAGACAAAAGTTTCATCCTAAATCTTCCATCACAATCTTCGTTAACGAAGTTCTAGCTAAATCTTCAACCACAATTTTAACCTAGACTAAACAAGCATAACTCGGCCACAGTACTGGGCCAAATATGATTAATGGAAGTACAGTATAGTGGTTAATTCAGACAAGGAGAATTTGCTGTATAGCGATACATACATGATGTCTTGTAACGTTGGTGTTGCAGGAGGAGGAAGGAACATTATAAATATATATATGTATATATATATATATATATATATATATATATATATATATATATATATATATATATATATATATATATATATATATATATATATATATATATATATGTATATATATATATGTCGTGCCGATTAGGTAAAACTTTGTGTTTGTTTATTATTAAATTAATATTAACGTATCTAAAATATATTTAGTTGGGTTAGGTTAAATTAAATTGCGCTTGTTGTAATAAGGTTAGGTAGGTTTTCAAAGTTTCTCTTGGTACAAAATTATAAATTCTTACATTAATATAAATGAAAAAAATATATCTTTAAATGCATAAGAGAAAATTTTAGAAAGGACTTAATTTTAGATGAGTTCTTGCTAATTGACCAGTTTTACCTAATCGGCACGACATATATATATATATATATATATATATATATATATATATATATATATATAAAATATATATATATATATATATATATATATATTGTCTGCAGCTCATCTCAGATTGCTCTACCTGCTTTCCTGTCTTCATGCATTGCATCCAGAGGGCTTGTTGCAGCGATTCTCTCTGAACATCTTAGGGACAAGATTGGAATCCATAACCAAAAGTTCGTTGACGGAGTCAGGATCTGGAATAATCTAACGGGATCTGAAACCAGGCCTGCTCCCTCCAACAACTACAAACAGTCGCACTGGGATGGCCCAATAGTAAAAAATATAGCCTCAGCAATGCTTTAGAGTGTGTCAGGGAAGGATAGAGCCCGCCTCCTGGCAGTGAGAGCTTCTTATGCAGGGGACTTTCTTTTGGCTGTTCCCAACTCCAGCCTTGGCACACGCCTCGACCCACACACCATCCGCATTGGTGTTGCCCTTCGACTTGCCGCCCCTATTCTCGCCGAACACAGGTGTATTTGTGGCAGTGAAGCAGCAGACCGATTCGGGTACCATGGTCTTGTGTGTCGTAAATCCGAGGGAAAGATTGCAAGACATGAAGAGGTTAATAACATTATCAAGAGGAGCCTCACAACAGCCGGATGCCCAGCAGTAAGGGAGCCATCCCCAACTATGCAGATCTGATGGAAGCCAAAAGCGTCCAGATGGTATCTCCCTTCAAGCCTGGACAGACGGCAAGCAGGTGGTGTGGGACTACACATGTGCATCTACCTTGGCTGATACCTATTTCCAATACACCAGGGAGGAAGGGAAGGCAGCTGCCACCTTCAGGGAGTCCCAAAAGTCGAGAAAATATGGAGAACTTACCCATCATTATATGTTTGTTCCCATAGGCTCAGAGACTCTTGGCTCATGGGGAAAGAGTGCATCTAAGTTCCTCAAGGAGCTGGGCAAAAGACTCAACAGGGTAACTAGGGATCCCAGGGCAGCTACTTTTCTGTTCCAGTGACTCAGCGCTGCTGTTCAGAGGGGTAATGCATGCTGTATTTTGGGCACGCGCCCCAGCTCGGAGGAGCTGGATGAGATTTTCTCATTATAATCAGTGACAAACACGTAACAATATGTATTAGACATGTATCTCTCACACCTCGTGTACTGTATATATATATATCTTATTTTCAATAATACGATATCTTGACATGTCACAGTATAGTGTAGAGTCATGGGCCTCTTACTTGTATGTACACGACCTTCTTGTATTTATTCACTGTCATTCATTCATTATGATTTATATGTGTATAATGACACTATGGTTTTGAAGGTTGTCAGAATACTGTAGTGTCATGAAAGTTCTGATGGTGTGATATAAAACAGCGGGGACAAAGAAGTCCTGATTGGGAACATTTGTATTATAGCTGTGGTGGGTGAATGCCACGGTGATGGGATTGATAATCGCATAGATCATTATTCGAGTCTCTGTCCATTCTTCTGTGATGGTATAATGAGCTGGTTGAAGTGTTGAAGCTAAGATTTTACTAGTTATCTCGGTGTTTTTCCAACAACAATGTTGTGACTTATTCTTGATGATTCGTATGGAGTGAATCAGTATTTTGATTGTTCTTGTTGGTTCCTCAGCCCTACGCAGCCCCAGCCTTGTCAGACGCCTGGTCTGCCACTCTGTTGATGCTAGCAACAGGCAGGCCAGTATACACAGAGACTTGATATTGTGCTAATAATTTGTGAGAATAGTGTTATTTATACTGAGAAGAGGAAACATTCCATACCAAAGGTCGGGATAGAACCTACGGTCAGAGACTCATAAAACTCCAGACCGACGCATTGGCCACTGAACCAGCTGGCTACAATAAGATTCATCCTACTAGATATATTTATACACCATAGGAAGGTTAGCATATAACTAGTTGGATGAATCTTATTGTAGCCAGCTACAACTACCGCGTCGGTCTGGAGTTTATGACTCTCTGACTGAGGGTTCTATTCCTCCCGTGGTATGGTTTGTTTACAATCGTCTCATTACGATTTTGAGAGTCAGAGGAAACACTGATTTGCGAACCAAAGTAATTTTGTTTTACCTGAGATGATGACGAAATCTGATCAGTCAATAACACCAGTGTACCTGAGGGAGAGAGGAGAGTCTGGTGAGTGTTACTTCATGAACACCAGACACACACACACACACACACACACACACACACACACACACACACACACACACACACACATATACTTAAACAAACATTTACAAGATTAGCTATTAGTACATTATATATTTCTGTTTGAAAAACTATCCGACTATGTAGTCAGAAATATGGGATGGTAATGGGAAATCCTTTATCGCATGTCATAAATAAGTTATATATATATATTTAAAATCATATTATCAAGTAGAATTCTTCCAGATAATGCTGGATGTGGATTATATCTCCATGTGACCCAGCGTGGTTACGCTGGCTGGAGATTCATCTGTAAAAACATGCATTGGTGGTCACAGTGGTGGCCTATGCTAACCTTCCTATGGTGTATAAATATACCTAGTTGGTTGAATCTTATTGTAACCAGCAGGTCCCGTGGCTAATGAGTCGGTCTGGAGTTTTATGACGTTGACCGCGGGTTCTGTCCCCTCCGGGGTATGGTTTAACTGTGTACCTTGTACTGGTGTGTAAGTAAGTTTATTCAGGTATACACAAATACATTTACATAGATTATCATACATAGCAGCATATGTGTAGGAACACTCACTCTGTCAGAGGCTGGTGCCAACGTGCCACCATACTCTGAAAAAACATATCCTATTTCTCCTGTTTACCCTTGCAACATTGCACAGCTCCTGATGCCCACTGAGAAGTGCGAAAGTGCATGAGCTAAAGATTTTACCCCGTGGCTTGTCTTGCATATATATATATATATATATATATATATATATATATATATATATATATATATATATATATATATATATATATATATATATATATATATATATATATTTTTGTCGTGCCGATTAGGAAAACTTTTGTGTTTGTGTTTGTGTTTGTCTTGTTAGCAAGAACTCATCTAAAATTAAGTCCTTTCTAAAATTTTCTCTTATACGTTTAAAGATATATTTTTCATTTATGTTAATGTAAAAATATAATTTTATCAAAACTTTGAAAACCTACCTAACCTTATTACAACAAGCGCAATTTAATTTACCCACAATAAAATATTTTAGATACGTTAACATTAATTTAATAATAAACAAACACAATGAAATATATTTTTTCGTTATTTAGAATGATTTTGGGAAATTTTGCATACACAAATTTTCACTTTTTATATGGCAAGGTGATTGCTATTTAAGCCAAAATCCAAGTTTTACATAATCGGCACGACATATATATATATATATATATGCAAAACAACACTATGAAAAATAGAAGGAACAAGCGCTTTCGTGACTACTCACATTATCAAGGAACTAGTTCCTTGATAATGTGAGAATCGAAAACCCTATTTTTTCATAGTTTTTTGCATTTTTTGATATCACCTGATTACTGTGATCTTTTTGCATATATATATATATATATATATATATATATATATATATATATATATATATATATATATATATATATATATATATATATATATATATATATATATATATATAAATAAATTGGTACAGAAGGTTTAAAATATACAAATATACATTCTGTTAAAAAAGATGGCATATACAGTACATGAAATTTGAGGATATTCACTGATTTAGAGACGAGATTAAAAAAAACATTTGAACAAATAACGGTTCAAAACAGGTTAGAACAAATAACTACATCAGAACTATTAACACTATCAGGAACATAACACTTCAAGACAAGTAAACAATAGAGTCTGAACAAAAAAATAACTGTATCAGAACAAGTAAACAATAGCTTCAGAACAAAGAAATAACATCTCAAAACAAGTAAACAAAAGTCTAAATACAATAATGTAAATTGTTAGAACAAAAAAAAATTACTTCATAAATAAATAACAGCATCATAACAAGTAAATAACAGTTTCAGATAAAAAAAGGAAAGAGCAGTATCAGAAGAAACAACAGAATGAAAACAAAGCAAATAACAGAGCAGATAATTTCAGAACAAAAAAAGAATTCGAACAAATAATCCCTTTTAAGTGAGAAGGACATAACAGTAATTGCAGAGTGAGAACAAGGAAAGAACAGTAAATAGGAAGTGAGAACAAAGAAAAAACAGTAAATAACAGGGAAAAAGAACAGGAAATAACAGTATAAATTGGAGAAAATATGAAAACAAATTTCAGTGTCAGAACGGAACTATAACAGAAGAATGAAGCATCTAAGAGGAGGGGAGGAAGATCCTGAAGGCAGACAAACAAATGAGCCTCGACACTGGAGGTATGGAAGGGGGTTGACGAGGATTATTATGGCGTCTGATTTGTCTGATGCTCACTACAAAGGGTTTAATCGCAGTCCTTCCCGGGTTGGAGGCGATGTGAGTCTATACATGTGCATCTATACTCTTAAATAATTGATTTGTGTGTGTGTCCTTCCTCATGATGCATTATGTAATAATATGGATTGATGGTTATGTGGATTTATTTATGGATTAAGGTTACATATATATATATATATATATATATATATATATATATATATATATATATATATATATATATATATATATATATATATATATATATATAATAAAACTTCTTACACACTTCAGCTATATTTAGGAACATTTTGTAGTATGAAGCACCAGCATTGAAGAATGAGCAGAGGTATGAGGCTAATGGAATTGAATCTAACTATTCGGAAGAAAAACTTGGAGAATATGATAGCAGCCTCAAATCTCATAGGGAAATTTAAAAAGGTAGACAGATTATTATTATTATTTTATAATCAAATAGAAGCGCTAAACCACAAGGGTTATACAGAAACAGATCACTTTTTTTATCACCGAGTCCATATCACCCAGTGTAAAAACTCTATTCAAAAAGGGCCCAAAATCTGGAATTTTACCAGAAAATATTAAAACAACCTGGCCAGTGCTAAACCACTAGGCCAGCCAGATACAAACCCCACCAGTATCGTGGTTTATTACGATTTATTGAGTCAATAAGATTAAAGGACCTAAACTATAAAAGGAAGGACAAAGGGATCGGGAAGACATGATTATGGCGTAAAAAAAGAGTGTAGGGGAGTGTGTCTCCCAACCTCGACTTTGGGGCAAAAGAAGGCCAAAAAAATTTTCTCGGTTTATAGAATGAAGTTTGTTATTCAGCAGGTCAGACCAGCGTTGTTGCCAAGAGTGCGAAGGGGTAATGACCTAAATAGTCTTAATGGAACATTATATGAAACTGGGTCATGTATGCTGACCACGCAGCAGATTCTGCCTTTATTCCCTGTACGTCAACATGACCAGGAACCCCAAAAAAAAACAATATCTTTGTGCTTTTGAAAAGGGGTAACCAAAGTTGGAGACGAACAACCAGGGGTGAGGGAATTTTTCTTATAGCCTGAAACATAAGAGTGAAACACCCAAATGGTGACCGGCAAATGCAATCGGATAAGTGCAAAGGGTAAAAATTAGCCGAAAACCAGCCAGGAAAAAATGCCCTCGCCCCCTGTCCGGAAACACTGCGAAACCCCGCCGTCGAAGACAAACCCGGGGTACACTGCGATGGCAAAAGAGATCGGAAGTGGTTATGAAAAAGAGTGAGAAAGTAGGCATGGGGAAAAA
>WNWK01047464.1:0-13916 GCA_009830355.1 Cherax destructor | reverse complement strand
TCATAAAATGTACATTACTATAATTACACCCCCACTATGTATATTACTAGAAATAAAGAATTTGAATTTGAATTTGAATTTGAATGTTGTTGACCCCATGACTTTGAGATTTTCTTGGAAATTTGTTGTATGTGTGTTTGGAATTTGAGGCTAATGTCAAGGTGGATTCTTAGGAATTTTCCTATGTGAGTTTTGTGATGGGTGATCCATTGAGCGTTATGTTAAGTGGAATATTTGTAGCTCTGTTTCCAAACTGAATGAAATAGGTTTTGTCAGTATTGAGGTAAGCTTTTAGTCGTCATCCAGGTAGATATTTTCTGTAATTCAGTATTAACAGTGTTGGCCAGTATGACTGGGTTTGGGTGAGAAGACATATGTAGTGTCATCTGCAAATAATATGGGTTTCAGTAGTTGTGATGCATTCGGTAGGTCATTGATGTAAATGAGGAAGAGGAGTGGTCCTAGGACACTTCCTTGTGGGACACCGACTGTAATTTGTTTTGTGGAAGAGTTAGTTCCATTTGGTACACGTATTGGCTTCTTTACTAAGATATGACTTTAGGTAATTGAGTGAGTGCCCTCTTATACCATAGTGTGCTAATTTTGTGAGCAGTAAATCATGGTCGACTGTGTCAAAAGCTTTACGTAAATCAATGAAGATTCCCAATGGGAATGCTTTCTTCTCAAGAGCGGTGTATATTAGCTCTAGCATGTGTATAATAGCATCATTTGTGCTTTGTTAGTCCTGAATCCAAACTGACAGGGTTAGTATGTTGTGGAGACGAGGTAGGAATAGATCTGTCTGAATTAATTTTCAAAGATTTTAGAGAGCAGAGGTGTTAGATATTGGTCTATAATTATTCAGTCTGTTGATCACCTCCTTTGTGGATTAGGGTGACCCTCCTATTTTGAGTTGATGGAAGGTGGAGGATTCAATGATTTAGGTAATGCTATAAAAACATAGTTTGATAAGGTTGCACTAATTATACAACTGCATAAAACAGTTTGATAAGGTTGCACTAATTATACAACTGCATTTATTTATTGGTTTCTAAGGCTAGGGGAATAACACAGTGAGCAATGATATTTTGAGCTCTACTTCACCTGGTTTATAACTTCGAGGGTTAATAAAGATATTAAACTAACCTAATTTTGAAAATAGTAAAATTGCTATGTCACAATACAGGGTTTCAATAGTACTTTTGTAAGGAAGGTAAGTTATTCAAGTTTACTTAAAGAACTCAGAATTGAATCCGTGCACTTGTTAAATTAAAAAAAAAACTTATTTCCCCCTTCCAAGTCAATAACAAATTAGAGTAAAATAAATTAAGTATTTAATTTTACTTCAACATTTGGTGGAACCATAGCATTTATGTAAATAAATGAAAATAATAATAATAATAATACTAAAATTAAATGTCTCTTTAAAATCCGGTGCCCTGAGTTTTCACCAATTAGCGTAGGGTATAATCCCAAGCCAACCAATCAGCGTGGAGGTCTCACTGAGCCGACCAATCAGAGAATAGCAACAAAGTGTATGTGTGTGAGCTCCTCAGTTCAAAACAGTGGTGACAGGGGCGACCAAGTAGCAGGATGATGTCTGTAGACGAAGAAGTGGTGGACTTGCTGCGTTGCAAGTACCTTTTAACGAGGTGAGGTGCAGCTGGATGCCTGGAATATGCAGGTGCTGCTGAGGATCTTCCAGAGGCTGCTCAGCGTCTACGATTAGCACCTTCGACTACCATGATGACACTGCTGGCTCTGTTTACCCAACCCACCGCAAGTGTACCCATATTCAGAAGTAAGTTTAACAATGCAAATGTTACAGTTCAGGGTCCCTACTACACGTTCAGGGTCCCTACTAACGTTCAGGGTCCTACTACACGTTCAGGGTCCTACTACACGTTCAGGGTCCCTACTACACGTTCAGGGTCCCTACTACACGTTCAGGGTCCTACTACACGTTCAGGGTCCCTACTACACGTTCAGGGTCCCTACTACACGTTCAGGGTCCCTTACTACACGTTCAGGGTCCCTTTACTACACGTTCAGGGTCCCTACTACACGTTCAGGGTCCCTACTACACGTTCGGGTCCCTACTACACGTTCAGGGTCCCTACTAACGTTCAGGGTCCCTACTACACGTTCAGGGTCCCTACTACACGTTCAGGGTCCCTACTACACGTTCAGGGTCCCTACTAACGTTCAGGGTCCCTACTCACGTTCAGGGTCCCTACTACACGTTCAGGGTCCCTACTACACGTTCAGGGTCCCTACTCACGTTCAGGGTCCCTACTACACGTTCAGGGTCCCTACTACACGTTCAGGGTCCCTACTACACGTTCAGGGTCCCTACTACACGTTCAGGGTCCCTACTACACGTTCAGGGTCCCTACTACACGTTCAGGGTCCTACTACACGTTCAGGGTCCCTACTACACGTTCAGGGTCCCTACTACACGTTCAGGGTCCCTACTACACGTTCAGGGTCCCTACTACACGTTCAGGGTCCCTACTACACGTTCAGGGTCCCTACTACACGTTCAGGGTCCCTACTACACGTTCAGGGTCCCTACTACACGTTCAGGGTCCCTACTACACGTTCAGGGTCCCTACTACAGTTCAGGTCCCTACTACGTTCAGGGTCCCTACTCACGTTCAGGTCCCTACACGTTCAGGGTCCCTACTACACGTTCAGGGTCCCTACTACACGTTCAGGGTCCCTCTACACGTTCAGGGTCCCTACTACACGTTCAGGGTCCCTACTACACGTTCAGGGTCCCTACTACACGTTCAGGGTCCCTACTACACGTTCAGGGTCCCTACTACACGTTCAGGGTCCCTACTACACGTTCAGGGTCCCTACTACACGTTCAGGGTCCCTACTACACGTTCAGGGTCCCTACTACACGTTCAGGGTCCCTACTACACGTTCAGGGTCCCTACTACACGTTCAGGGTCCCTATACACGTTCAGGGTCCCTACTACACGTTCAGGGTCCCTACTACACGTTCAGGGTCCCTACTACACGTTCAGGGTCCCTACCTTTGATATACCTTTGAAGAGTTTCGAGAGTATCTACTCTCTGAGCCCGGCCATGGGCCAGGCTCGTCTGGTGCTTGCCTGGTCAACCAGGCTGTTGCTGCTGGAGGCCCGCTGCCCCACATATCCATCACAGCCTGGTTGATCTGGCACCTGGTGAAGATATTTGTCCAGTTTCCTCTTGAAGGCTTCTACACTGGTTCCAGCCGTGTTTCGGATATCTTCTGGTAAGATGTTGAATAGTCTGGGACCCCGGATGTTAATACAGTGCTCCCGTATTGTCCCCACCGCACCCCTGCTCCTCACTGGGTTTATTTTACACTTTCTCCCATATCTCTCACTCCAGTATGTTGTTATGGCAGTGTGCAGATTTGGGACCAGGCCCTCAAGTACTTTCCATGTATATATTATCATGTATCTCTCTCTCCTCCGCTCCAATGAGTACATGTTCAAGACTTGAAGGCGTTCCCAATAATTTAGATGTTTCAATGGCTCAATGTGAGCCGTAAACGATCTCTGGATTTGTTCCAGCTCTGCTATTTCTCCTGCCCTGAACGGGGCCGTCAGCACTGAGCAGTATTGAAAGTGAGGGAGCACTAGCGATTTGAATAGTGTCACCATCGGCATTATTTCCCTTGTTTTGAAAGTTCTCAATACCCACCCCGTCATCTTCCTGGCTGTTGTGATCTTTGTCTTGTTATGGTCTTTAAACGACAGATCAGCAGACATAATTATTCCCAAGTCCTTTACGTGTTCCTTTCGTTCTATGTGGTGACCCTCTTGCGTTTTGTATATAGTGTTCCTTTTGAGTTCTTCATTTTTTCCATACCTAAGCAGCTGAAACTTATCACCATTGAACGTCATGTTGTTCTCCACTGCCCATTGGAAGACCCTGCTTATGTCCTCCTGTAATTTTTCAGTGTCCTCTACCGTAGTGACTTTCATGCTTATTTTAGTGTCATCTGCAAATGATGATACAAAAGTGTGCTGGGTGTTTTTATCTATGTCTGCTATGAGGATGAGAAACAGCAGAGGTGCCAGGACAGTGCCTTGGGGTACTGAGCTTTGACCTCGCTGATGCTGGATCTTGCCCTGTTCACTACTACGTTTTGTGTTCTTTGTGTTAGGAACTCAAAATCCATCTGCCTACCTTCCCGTAATGCCTATGGCCCTCATTTTGTGCGCTATCACTCCATGATCGCATTTGTCAAACGCCTTTGCAAAATCTGTGTAAATCACATCTGCGTTTTGGTCGTCCTCCAATCCCTCCGTAATTCTGTCATAATGGTTCAGCAGCTGTGACAGGCATGATCGACCCGCCTAAAGCCATGCTGGTTCGGGTTATGTTGGTTGTGCTGGTCCATGAACTTTGTAATCTGCCGTCTCATCACTCTTTCAAAGATTTTTATGATGTGAGAAGTGAGGGCTACTGGTCTGTAATTTTTAGCTAGTGCTCTACTACCTCCCTTATGCAAAGGAGCTATGTCTGCACTCTTTAAGGCCTCTGGAATTTCACCTAGATCTAAGCTCTTTCTCCACAGAATACTAAGGGCTCTTGCTAATGGTACTTTGCACTGCTTTATAAATAAAGCATTCCATGAATCTGGTCCAGGTGCTGAGTGAGTGGGCATGGTGGCCATTTCTTTTTCGAAATCTATGGGATTTGTACTAATGTCGGTTAGGTGGTCTCGCAGCCTTCTGCTGGAGTGAAAATATTTCTGCATTTTCTACCTTGCTGTCATTTAGTGGGTTGCTGAACACTGACTCATACTGTTCTTTAGAATTTCACTCATTTCCTGTTCATCGTCCGTATACGAATCTCCTCTCAATAATGGTCCAATTCTACAGGTAGTTCTTAGCTTGGATTTTGCATAGGAGTAGAAATATTTTGGGTTTCTTGCAATATCCTGTATGGCTCTTTGTTCCCTTTGTACTTCTTCTGTCAGGTATGACATCTTAAGTTTTTGCTCTAATTCCGTGATCTCTGGTTAAGGCTATCTTCTTCTGTTGCAACATAACTGTGTTTTTCAGCAATTCAGTAACCCGTTTTCTTCTCCTGTACCATCTCCTACGCTCTCTCTCTATATCTGATCTTCGGGGTTTCCTCAATGGTACGTGTTTCATACATACCTTGTATGCTTCTGTATTCAGCTTCTCTAGGCACTGGTGGGGATTTAGGGTGCTCATGTCTGATTCCCATGATATGTCTGATAGCTCTTGGTTTATTTTTTCCCAGTCAATTCTATGATTATTAAAATTAAACTTACTGAACATTCCGTCTCTAACATTAGTGTCGCAGTTCCCTAACCCTGAGTTAATACTAGTTTGAACGTTCAGGGTCCCTACTACACGTTCAGGGTCCCTACTACACGTTCAGGGTCCCTACTACACGTTCAGGGTCCCTACTACACGTTCAGGGTCCCTACTACACGTTCAGGGGCTCTGCTTCACGTTCAGGGGCTCTGCTTCACGTTCAGGGCCTCTTGTAGAATGTTTAACACGTACTTCCTCTCAGTTTTTACACAGGAAGATACTAGCGATATTCCAGAAATAATTAATTATGTAGAACAGGATGATAGTAAACTATGCATGATTAGGGTCACAAGTGACATGGTCCTTAGACAAATAGATAAATTGAAACCTAACAAATCCCCAGGCCCTGATGAACTGTATGCAAGGGTTCTAAAGGAATGTAAAGAGGAGCTTAGCAAACCTATGGCTAATCTTTTCAACATATCACTGCAAACTGGCATAGTGCCAGATAAGTGGAAAATGGCAAATGTAATACCTATTTTCAAAGCAGGTGACAGGTCCTTAGCTTCGAACTATAGACCAATAAGCCTAACCTCCATAGTGGGAAAATTTATGGAATCAATAATTGCCGAGGCAATCCGCAGCCATCTTGAAAAGCATAAATTAATCAACGAATCTCAGCACGGTTTTACAAAAGGGCGTTCCTGCCTTACAAATTTAATAACTTTTTTCACTAAGGTATTTGAGGAGGTAGATCATGGTAATGAATATGATATTGTGTATATGGACTTCTGCAAGGCTTTTGATAGTGTCCCACATCAGAGACTATTGAGGAAAATTAAGGCACACGGAATAGGAGGAGAAATTTTTTCCTGGATAGAGGCATGGTTGACAAATAGGCAGCAGAGAGTTTTCATAAATGGGGAGAAATCAGAGTGGGGAAGCGTCACGAGCGGTGTTCCACAGGGGTTGGTATTGGGCCCTTTGTTGTTCACAATCTACATAAATGACATAGATGAGGGAATAAATAGCGACATAAGCAAGTTTGCCGATGACACCAAAATAGGCCATCCAATTCATTCAAATGAGGATTTTAGAGCACTCCAGGAAGATTTGAATAGACTGATGCAGTGGTCGGAGAAGTGGCAGATGCAGTTTAATATAGATAAATGCAAAGTTCTAAATATTGGACAGGACAATAACCATGCCACATATAAACTAAATAATGTAGATCTTAATACTACTGATTGCGAAAAGGATTTAGGAGTTCTGGTTAGCAGTAATCTAAAACCTAGACAGCAGTGCATAAGTGTTCGCAATAAAGCGAACAGAATCCTTGGCTTCATATCAAGAAGCATAAATAATAGGAGTCCTCAGGTTGTTCTTCAACTCTATATATCCTTGGTTAGGCCTCATCTAGATTATGCTGCACAGTTTTGGTCACCGTATTACAGAATGGATATAAATGCTCTGGAAAACGTACAAAGGAGGATGACTAAGTTGATCCCATGTATCAGAAATCTTGCCTATGAGGATAGACTGAGGGCCCTGAATCTGCACTCTCTAGAAAGGCGTAGAATTAGGGGGGATATGATTGAGGTGTATAAATGGAAAACAGGAATAAATAAAGGGGATGTAAATAGCGTGCTAAAAATATCTAGTATTGACAGGACACGCAGCAATGGCTTTAAGTTGGATAAATTCAGATTCAGGAAGGATATAGGAAAGCATTGGTTTGGTAATAGAGTTGTCGATGAGTGGAACAAACTCCCGATTACAGTTATTGAGGCTAAAACGTTGTGTAGTTTTAAAAATAGGCTAGATAAATATATGAGTGGGTGCGGGTGGATGTGAGTTGGTCCTGACTGGCTTGTGCTACTAGGTCGGATGCCGTGCTCCTTCCTTAGGTGAATGTGGCCTGGCCTAGCTGGGTCGGGGCATTGGCTTGGGCCGGTGGGAGACTTGGACCTGCCTCGCATGGGCCAGTAGGCCTGCTGCAGTGTTCCTTCTTTCTTATGTTCTTAATAATAATAATAATAATAATAATAATTTTTATTTGGACATGATACAAAGAATTACATTTGGTTATTGAGATTACATGAGGTGTACATGCCAAAAGCCCCTAGTATGCAGGGCATTTTGGGCAGACTTAAAATTTACTTAAAACTAGATTGTAAGAATTTTTGTAGATAGTATACACTGAGTAAAGGTGAGTATTTAAGCTATGAAATTTGAACATAGTTTTGTACTTTTGTCTTCATTATAAAATTAATTAAATCAGGACCTCTTGCTTCATGTTCAGGGCCTCTGCCACACACTCAGGGGCCTCTGCCACACGCTCAGGGGCCTCTGCCACACGCTCATGGGCCTCTGCCACACCCTCAGGGGCCTCTGCCACACGCTCAGGGGCCTCTGCCACATGCTCAGGGGCCTCTGCCACACGCTCAGGGGCCTCTATTAAACATGGTATGGTTTGTTTGCAATCGTGTCATTATGATTTCGTGAGTCATGAAGGCCTCTCCTACACATTAGGGCCTCTTCTGGTTTCATGTCTTCACTTTCAAAACTTCTATCACATGTTCAGGGCCTCTCCTGCACTCTTATTCTTATACCCAGATGTTGCACGTGTCTAAATTTTTCGACTACAAAAATTTTACCGAGTTATCCAGGTGACAGGTTTGATGACCTCAAATTCAAGTATTTATTTCTTTGTATAGTATACAATGTGTAGTTTACATGTGAAAGATTAAGTACCAAGAAAGCCAGTAGCATGCATGAGCATTTCAGTCAGGTGAAATTTAACCATGTAGACAGACAAAATTTATTTCTTTGCAAAGGTTACAATGAGTGATTACATTTTATATTTTGTTAGTAAGTTTATTCAGGTATACACAAATACATTTACATAGATTATCATACATAGCAGCATATGTGTAGAGAACCTAGGATAACCCAAAAAAGTCAGACAGTGACTTATTTCCATTGTGGTCCTTTAGATACAGTAGTACCTCGGTATACGTCCTTAATCCATTCAGGACCTTGGACTTGCACCAAACAGGACGTATACCAAACGAATTTTCCCATAAGAAATATAGTTAAAACGATTAATCCGTTCCCATGAAAAAAAAATCCTATTGTTATTGGCATATTATACATTGATGCAGTTGTATAAAATAATTTAAACACGGCTAATACTAAAATATGTAATTTAAACACTGCTTAATACTAAAATACAAACATAAATACAAAAGAATTAAATGAAATAAATGCAAATTTAACCTCGCTTACTTTGCTGACTAGAGTTGGGTGCCTACTAGGATAGTGCTGAGAAGGGAGGAGGAGGAGGAAATGTTATTGTTTGGAAGGAGAGTTCCCTTCTCTTTTGTCTCTCTTTTTCTATTTGGACCTGGTTGAAGCTCACCAAGTTTGACTTTTACTAAAAATCTGTTCACAGAACTTTGCTTCTGCCTTCTCAGGATGTTTCGGAAATGTGACATTGTCTGGTCATTCCAGACAATGCTATTATGGCGTGTTTGGGCATTTTGGGGTAGGTACTTCTCTGCAGTTTTTGACGTCCATCCATTTGGCAAAGATTTCCTTGATTAATGAAGTAGGGGCTTCCTCTATCTCCTCTTCCGAGCCTGAAGACAGTGCATTCATCTTAGTCTTGTGCTCCTTCTCCTCAAGTTCCTGCAGCTCCTCTGTGGTCAGCTCTTCCCTGTGCCCCTCCACTAACTTCTTCACATCACCATCACTCACATCCAAACCCATGGACCTGCCCAGAGACGATATCCTCCACTATAGACACAGCCTCAAAGTCCCTTTCAGCCACTGCTTCTGGCCTCTAATTCCTCCAAGCAGAGTTCATTGTTCTGTATGAAACTTCCTGCCAGGCTTTGTCAATGTGAGTTATGCAATGGGCGAAAGTAAAGTGATCTTTCAAAAACTCTCGGTTAACTCTGTGTCAGAAGTCACTTCAAAGCACCTCTGGAATAGTGATTTAGTGTAGTTTCTTGAAATTATGATGACCTGCTGATCCATGGGCTGAATGAGAGGAGTCGTGTTAGGGGGGAGAAACTTTATAGTGATGAAGTCAAACTCCGGCAGCACAGTCCTGCAAGCTTGGAGGGTGAGCTGGAGCATTGTCCATTATGAGGAGGGCCTGCAGAAGCAGGTTTTTCTCCTCTAAATAACTTTTACACTTGCCTAAACACAACATTAAACCATTTGCTGAAATACTATTCTCTGGTTACCCAAACCTTGCTGTTTGACCTCCATATCACAGGTAACTTAGTTATCTGCATGTTATGTTTTTAAAGGTCCTCGGGTTTTCAGGGTGGTAGATCAGTAGAGGCTTCAGTTTGCAATCCCCACTAGCATTGGCACAGATCAAGAGAGTTAACCTATCCTTCATTGGCTTGTGTCCTGGTAATGCCTTTTCTTGTGTAATATAGGTCCTGTAAGGTATTTTCTTCCAAAACAGGCCTGTTTCATCACAATTAAAAACTTGTTGGGGAACAAAACCCTCAACCTCCATAAATTCCCAAACTCTGTAACAAAATCATTGTTGGCATCTTTATCAGCACTGGCTTCCTCTCCATGCCTCACAACACTGTGAATGCCAGTCCTCACCATGGGTCCAAAGAAGCTTCCTAGTGGCACCCTGTGGTAAAGAGAGTGAGGACCACCATCGAACTGAAGAAAGAAATTGTAGAAAAATATGAGTGGTGTCATGTGAGTGAGGCTTGCCAGGATGTACAAGAAAAGCACATCTACTATCGCCACTATTTCACGAGGCAGGGATCCAGTGACTCTCAAGCTGGTCCTAGTGGCATTAAAAGAAAAAAAAGGGAAGTAACCCAGATAAGGACTTGTTACCTGAAGTCCTTTTGGAGGATTTCCCTTCCAAACACTAACACCCTCACCCTGTCGTCCTTCCTATCTTCCAGATACCTGCAACTCTCTTCAATAAAGGTAAGTAAATGTTATTTATATTATATTTTTGTGAATATTTTTGGGTGGAACGGATTAATTGTATTTACATTATTTCTTATGGAAATAAGGTTTGAATTCGAGCTATTCATCTTAAGAGCTAGCTCCTGGAACGGATTAATTTCATCAGTTGAGGAACCACTGTAGTACAGTTAAAAATTTTTTTAATAGTTAAAAGGGGTCATAGTATATGAAGTTGCTTCAGACTGGTTAGATGATTTGCATAGTGTTGTTTGGTTAATTTTGATTGAGATTAAAGGAATTCCCCCCTTAAAACAGCGGTTGGTTTCCCCAGGCTCGCCGGAAAGCAGACATCCCGGAAAGAAACGTTTTTCAACATAAATGCCAAAAAAGTTACATAAACTTTTTTAACCCTTTTGGGTTTGGTATATGGGCCCCGCGGGCTGGGGTTATCCGTCTATACGATAAATTCACCCTTTAAATTAAGGCAAATCTGGTAGGCCAGGGAAGAATGGGTCTGCGTGGTCGGTCGCAGTGGAAAAAAATTGGGGGCCCGTGGTGTTGGGGGGCCAATGAAAGCCCTTTTCACCACCTGGAAGAAACTCCTCACCCTCGGAAAATTGGAACTTTTTTTGTTCCCAGTGACAGTTCTAACACGGGGGGGAGTGTCAGTGATGAGAGTTTCAAGGTTTTGTAGGTTTACCAAACAGAAAAACCCCAAAAATTTGGGGAAAACCCAGGCGACCCTCACCTTCCCCCTCCTGTGTGTGGCATCTTGTTCACGCAAAATTGCCAAAACAAAGAAAACTGTTTTTCTCTCCCCCAGACTCTGATGTGAGTGGTGTAAGGGAAAAGGAATAAACTCAAGCTCTTCAAAATTCCCTAGTGAAGCCCGGGCCCGTTTCGACGGATATCCCGGGGAATGTGATTGCTTTTCCCAAAGGGGGAAGGAGTACACCCCGGGCGAAAACAGGGAGTGAGTTTTATGCAGGAGTTAGCTTTATGCAGGGGGAGCTTTTTCGGGGGGGGGGGAGCGGGGGGTGAGCTTTTTGCAGGAGTGATTTATGCAGGGGGGGGCGGTTTGCAGGGGGGCGGTTCGGGGGGGGGTGCGGTTCATGCAGGGAGTGTGCGGTTCATGGGGGAGCGGTTCATGCAGGGGGGCGGTTCATGCGGGAGTGTAGCGGTTCATGCAGGGGAGGGGGGTTCGCAGGGAGGGGGTTCATGCGGGGGGTAGCGGTTCATGCAGGGGTGTAGCGGTTTATGCAGGAGGTGGGGTTCATGCAGGGGGGCGGTTCGCAGGGGTGTAGGGGGTTATGCAGGGAGGAGGGTTCTGGGGGATGTAGCGGTTCATGCGGGGGGTGTAGCGGTTCGCAGGGGGAGCGGTTCATGCAGGGGGGTGTAGGGTTCATGCAGGAGTTGCGGTTCATGCAGGGAGGGGTTCATGCAGGGGGTGCGGTTGGGGGGGGGGCCCGGGGGGGTGCGGGTTCATGCGGAGTGTAGCGGTTCATGCGGGGAGGAGCGGTTCATGCGGGAGGTAGCGGTTCATGGGGGGATTAGGGTTCATGCGGGAAAAGGGTTCATGCGGGGAGGGGGTTCATGCGGGAGTGGGGCCCCGGGGGGGTTCCCATGCAGGAGTGTGCGGTTCATGCGGGAGGAGCTTTCTGCAGGAGTGTGCGGTTCAGAGGGAGTGTAGGTTCATGAGGGGGCGGTTCATGCAGGGGTGGGGGTTCATGCAGGAGTGTGGGGTTCATGCGGGAGGTAGGGTTCTGCAGGGGTGGCCATGCAGGGAGGTGCGGTTCGCAGGGGGGCGGTTCATGCAGGAGTGTGCGGTTCATGCAGGGAGGGCGTTCATGGGGGGAGCGGTTCAGCAGGAGGAGGGTTCATGCAGGAGGTAGCGGTTCATGCAGGGGTGGCGGTTCATGGGAGGAGCGGTTCATGGGGTGTAGCGGTTCGCAGGGAGGTGCGGTTCATGCAGGGGAGGTGCGGTTCATGCAGGAGTGAGCGGTTCATGGGGGGAGGGTTCATGGGGGATTTAGCGGTTTTGCAGGAGGGGGTTTTGGAAGTTCCCTTTAGGGGGGGCATTAAAAAAAAAGGCCAGTAACCCAAAAAAGAACTTGGTACCTGGGGGAAGGGGAAAATTTCCCCCTAAACACAAACCACCCACCTTCCCCCCCTCCTCCCGTCCCCCCAAAAAAACAACTCTTCAATAAATGAAGGGACATGTTTTGTACAATTTTACATGTTTTTAGGTATTATTCATTAAATTTGTATTTTTAATGTAAAAAATTCAAAAATTTTTTTAAAAAACTAAAAATTTTTGGGGGATTAAATTTATTTCCATTATTTTTTTGGGGGGAAAAATTTATTGGAAAAATTGTTTGCTTAAAATATGCCCTCTGACGGATTAATATGTAAGTCATCCACTGTATTTTGTTGATCTTCCCTTGCATGTCTGGCCTTATTATGTTGTGATTGAGTATATTTTTTTGATATGATGACATTTTATCAGATCATCATTTTTGAAGATGGGGCCCCGCGTATTTCTAACTTTGGCTCTATATTTGGGTTTAAAAAGGGGAATTTTTTCAGATTTAAAAGTTCAGTGTGTGGGTTTTATCTGGTGCCTCCTTTTTATTCTGCTACCACAGTTTTTGCAATTTCCCCATTTTAGGTCCCCGGTTGAAACCCCCCCGGCAAGATGTTTGGGGCGGGGGCGGAAGTTTTCCCCGACAGTGGGAATTTTTAAAAGCTGTTCCGGAATTGTTGGGGGGTTCATCCGGGGCTTTTAACCAAAGAAGGGGTTTTATTCATCTTTTGCTAATATTTTAAACCTATTTGGGCATTTAGTAGTTCTGAACATATAAACCTTGATATACGACCCCCCCTTTTGCCCCTTACTCTGTCAAATCTGTATAGGTTGTAGCCCGGGGCCAATTTCATTGTCCAAGTGATCTCTTATTGGGGGTTCGAAAGCCACAAACATAGCATTTGACTCTGTAACGTCCAAATTTTTAAGGTTTTTTTTGTTTGTTGCTGGCTTTAGACCCGTATTTTTAAAAAGAATGCTTGGGGTTTGGGGGTATGGGGGGGTTTTTTTCCCGGCACTAATATCTGTTTTTTTGGGTGGAGGCCATTCGGTTCCTCCAGAAATGATTTAGTTTTACGATTTCTGCATTTCCTGCCAGCTTTTTTTTCCTTCCCATAAAAAATCTCCGATGGCTGTGGGGCCCCCGGGTTTTTCCATGGTCTGGGCTGTTTCTTTACCCTATAATAATACTTATTGAGACATGGGGAAAAAGAACATGGTTGGGGACAAGATACATAGTTTTGATGAGATGTACATGCCAAAACCCCCAAAATGCTGTGCATTGGGGATTCTTAGGACTCTTAATTATGGCTACATGGTAAAAATTATGGTTATAATTTAAAATAATTATAATTGCGGAAGTTATAAGTTTGATTAAAGTTGAACATATCAATTAGTTGCAGCAATGCAACTAATTGAGGAGATAAAATTTTGGGGGGTTCTCTAAATTAAATTTTCTTCCTGAAATATAGTGACACATTTGGGGGAAAAAGGACAGGACGGGGGGTTTTATTTTTTTCCATTTTTTTATGGCACGGCATTTTCTGGGGTATCATAATTGCATGTCCCATCTGATTTCCCAG
>WNWK01047463.1:0-13916 GCA_009830355.1 Cherax destructor | reverse complement strand
TGTACTCCCTAGAACGCAGGTGGGAGATACATTGTAAAAACACGGGGAAAAATTTCCCGGGGGTAAAACAAAACTTGCACAGAAAATCACTCCCTACGAAAGCAAAAGACTCGGCAGGCAATGTAAAATCCCCCAATGAAAAGCAGGGTGCCACTAGCACGTTGAGGGACAACACAATAAGTGTCAGGGCCCAAGATTGTTCAACTGCCCCCCAGCATACATATGTTACCAACAAACCCCTGGCTGTCTTCAGCAGACACGGGACAGGCACCTAAAGTCGTTACCTGACCAGCCAGGCTGTGGTTTGACGTTGGACTGCGTGCGGCCAGCAGAAACAGCCATTGATCAGACTCTGGTCCAACATGAGGCCTGGTCACAGACCGGCCGGGGCGTTGACCCTGGAATTCCTCCGGGAACTCAGGTAGACTCATGGGAGTGATGTGCCTGGCTGTGTCTGCTGCAACAGTGATCAACACAGCACATTGACCTTTTGGGAGTGCTGTGCTTGGTTGTCTGCTGCAACAGTGATCAACAAAGCAACTTTGACCAATCTGGGAGTGCTGTGCCTGGCTGTCTACTGCAACAATGATCAACACAGCAATATTGACCACTCTGGGAGTGCTGTGCATTGCTGTGTCTGCTGCAACAGCGATTAACACAGCAACTTTGACTATCCTGGGAGTGCTGTGCCTGGCTTTGTCTGCGGAAACAGTGATCAAAAAGCAACTGTGATCATACTGAGGAGTGCTGTGCCTGTCTCTGTCTGCAGAACAGTAATCAGCACAGCAACTTTCACCACTCTAGGGAGTGCTGTGCCTGGCTGAGTCTGCTGCAACAGCGATCAACACAGCAACATTGACCACTATGGGAAGTGCTGTGCCTGGCTGTGTCTTGTGCAACAGTGATCAACTCAGCAACTTTGACCATCCTGGGGAGTGCTGTGCCTGGCTTTGTCTGTGGCAACAGTGATCAACACAGCAACTTTGCCCACACTGAGGAGTGCTGTGCATGTTCTGTCTGCTGCAACAGTAATCAGCACAGCAACTTTCACCACTTTAGGGAGTGCTGTGCCTGGCTGATTCTGCTGCAACAGCGATCAACAAGCACATTGACCCCCTTGGGGAGTCGCCTGGCTGTTTTCACAACAGTGATCAACACAGTAACTTTGACAATCCTATAGAGTGCTATGCCTGGCTGTCTGCTGCAACCGCGAAGAACACAGCAACATTGACAACTCTGGAAAGTGCCGTGTCTGGCTGGGTCTGCTGCAACAATGATCAACACAGCAACTTTTATCACTCTGAGAGTGCTGTGTCTTGCTGTGTCTGCTGCAACAGGGATCAACACAGTGCAACTTTGAGCACCTGGTGAGTGCTGTGCCTATCTGTCTGCTGAATCAGTGATCAACTCAGCAATATTGACCACTCTTGGGAGTGCTGTTCCTGACTGTCTGCTGCACACAGTGATCAACATGTACTTTGGAGCAATCTGGGATTGCTAGCCTGGCTCTGTCGGTTGCAAGAGTGATCAACACAGCAACTTTGACCACTCTGGGGAGTGCTGTTCCTGGTTCTGTCTGCTGGAACAGTGACCAACACAGCAACTTTTACCACACTTGTGAGTATTGTGCCTGGCTGTGTCTTCTGCAACAGTGATCAATACAGCAACTTTCACCACACTGGGGAGTTCTTTGCCTGTCTGTGTCCTCCAACAGTGATCAACACAGTAACATTGACCAAACATTGACTAAAAACAACAGACATAGCCTCGCTCCACAAAGTGGGCAGTAAAGCAATAGCAAAGAACTACAGACCAATTGCGCTAACGTCCCATATCATAAAAATCTTTGAAAGGGTTCTAAGAAGCAAGATCGCCACCCATCTTGATACCCATAAATTGCACAACCCAGGACAGCATGGGTTTAGAGCAGGCCGCTCCTGTCTGTCCCAACTACTGGACCACTACGACAAGGTCCTGGATGCTCTAGAAGATAAACAGAATGCAGATGTTATATACAGAGATTTTGCAAAAGCCTTTGACAAGTGTGACCATGGTGTAATAGCACACAAAATGCCTGATAAAGGAATAACAGGAAAAGTTGGTAGATGGATCTATAATTTCCTAACACGTAGAACACAAAGAGTAGTAGTCAACAGAGTAAAGTCTGAGGCAACTACTGTGAAAAGCTCTGTTCCACAAGGCACAGTACTTGCTCCCATCCTATTCCTCATCCTCATATCAGACATTGATAGGGATATAAGCCACAGTGCTGTGTCTTCCTTTGCAGATGACACCCGAATCTGTATGACTGGGCTGAAGAAAACAATATGAAGTTCAATGATGAGAAATTTCAATTACTCAGATACGGAAAACGTGAAAAATTAAAATATCATCGGAGTACAAAACTAATTCCAACCACACAATAGAGCGAAAAACTAATGTCAAAGACCTGGGAGTGATCATGTCAGAGGATCTCACCTTCAAGGACCATAACAATGTAGCAATTGCATCTGCTCGAAAAATGACAGGATGGATAATGAGAACCTTCAAAACCAGGGATGCCAAGCATATGTTGACACATTGCAGATCGCTTGTTCTATCTAGGATGGAATATTGCTGCACACTAACTGCACCTTTCAAGGCGGGTGAAATTGCTGACCTTGAAAATGTGCAGAGAACCTTCACCGCACGCATAAGTGCGATAAACCACCTCAAATACTGGGAACGCTTGAAGTTCCTAAACCTGTACTCTCTAGAACGCAGGCGGGAGAGATACATTATTATATACACATGGAAAATTCTCGAGGGCTTAGTACCAAACTTGCACACAAAAATCACTCCCTACGAAAGCAAAAGACTCGGCAGGCGATGTAACATCCCCCCAATGAAGAGCAGGGGTGCCACTAGCACGTTGAGGGACAACACAATAAGTGTCAGGGGCCCAAGATTGTTCAACTGCCTCCCAGCGTACATCAGGGGGATTACCAACAAGCCCCTGGCTGTCTTCAAGCAGGCACTGGACAGGCACCTCAAGTCGGTACCTGATCAGCCGGGCTGTGGTTCGTACGTTGGACTTCGTGCGGCCAGCAGTAACAGCCTGGTTGATCAGGCTCTGGTCCAACAGGAGGCCTGGTCACAGACCGGGCCGCGGGGGCGTTGACCCCTGAAATTCTCTCCAGGTAGACTCCAGGTAGACTCATGGGAGTGCTGTGTCTGGCTGTGTCTGCTGCAACAGTGATTAACACAGCAATTTTGATCACTCTGGTTAGTGCTGTGCCTGGCTGTGTCTGCTGCAACAGTGATTAACACAGCAATTTTGATCACTCTGGTTAGTGCTGTGCCTGGCTGTGTCTGCTGCAACAGTGATTAACACAGCAATTTTGATCACTCTGGAGAGTGCTGTGTCTGGCTGTCTGCTGCAACAGTGATCAACACAGCAATATTTACCACTCTTGGGAGTGCTGTGTCTGGCTGTCTGCAGCAACAGTGATCGACACAGCTACTTTGACCACTCTGGGGAGTGCTGTGCCTGGCTGTGTCTGCTGCAACAGTGATCAACACAGCAACATTCACAACTCTGGGGAGTGCTGTGCATGGATGTGTGCTGCAACAGTGATCAACACAACAACTTTGACCACTCTGGGGAGTGTTGTGCCTGGCTGTCTGCTGCAACATTGATCAACGCAGCAACTTTCATCACTCTGGAGAGTGCTGTGTCTGGTTGTGTCTGCTGCAACAGTGATCAACACAGCAACTTTGATCACTCAGGAGAGTGCTGTGCCTGACTGTGTCTGCTGCAACAGTGATCAACGTAGCAACTTTCATCACTCTGGAAAGTGCTGTGTCTGGCTGTGTCTGCTGCAACAGTGATCAACACAGCAAATTTGACCACTCTGGGGAGTGCTGTGCTTGGCTGTCTGCTGCAACAGTTATCAACACAGCAATATTGACCGTTCTGAAGAGTGCTGTGAATGTCTGTGTCTGCTGCAACAGTGATCAACATAGCAACTTTGACAACTCTTTGGAGTGCTGTGCCTGACTTTGTATGAAGCATCTGTGATCAACACTGCAACTTTGACCACACTGGGGAGTGCTGTGCGTCTCTGTGCCTGCTGGAACAGTAATCAGCACAGCAACTTTGACCACTCTGGGGAGCGCTGTGCCTGGCTGTGTCTTCCGCAACACTGAACACTCAGGGGAGTGGCAGATGCAGTTTAATGTAAACAAATGCAAAGTTCTAAATGATGGGCAGGACAATAACCATGCCACATATAAACTGAATAATGTAGATCTTATTACTTGTGATTGCGAGAAGGATTTAGGAGTTCTGGTTAGTAGTAATCTGAAGCCAAGACAACAGTGCATAAGTGTTCGCAATAAAGCTAACAGAATCCTTGGCTTCATATCAAGAAGTATAAATAATAGAAGTCCTCAGGTTGTTCTTCAACTCTATATATCTTTGGTTAGGCCTCATTTAGATTATGCTGCACAGTTCTGGTCACCGTATTACAGAATGGATATAAATGCACTGGAAAACGTACAGAGGAGGATGACAAAGTTGATCCCATGTATCAGAACTCTTCCCTATGAGGATTGACTGAGGGCCCTGAATCTGCACTCTCTAGAAAGGAGTAGAATTAGGGGGGATATGATTGAGGTGTATAAATGGAAAACAGGAATAAATAAAGGGATGTAAATTGCGTGCTGAAAATATCCAGCCAAGAGAGGACTCGCAGCAATGGTTTCAAGTTAAAAATGTTCAGATTCAGGAAGGATATAGGAAAGCACTGGTATGGATGAGTGGAACAAACTCCCGAGTACCGTCATAGATGCTAAGACGTTTTGTAGTTTTAAAAATAGGTTAGTTAAATACATGAGTGGATGTGGGTGGGTGTGAGTTTTGACCTGACTATCTTGTACTACCAGGTCAGTTGCCTTACTAATACCTTAAGTGGTAGTGACCTGAATACCTGGAGACGGTAGCTCCAGGTGGTCGGCTAGATAATTATATGAGTGGCTGCGGATGGTTGAGAGTTGGTCCTTAATAGCTTGTGCTACTAGGTCAGATGCAGTGCTCCTTCCTTAGGTGAATGTAACCTGACCTGGCTGGGACGGATCATTGCTGTTGGAGACTTGGACCTGCCTCCCATGGGCCAGTAGGCCTGCTGCAGTGTTCCTTCTTTCTTATGTTCTTAAGTTCTTAACAGTAATCTACACAGCAACATTGACCACTCTGTGGTGTGCTGTGCCTGGCTGCGTCTGCTGCAACAGTGATCAACACACTAACATTGACCACTCTGTTGAGTGCTGTGCCTGGCTGTGTCTGCTGCAACAACGATCAACACAGCAACATTTACCACACTGGGGAGTGCTGTGATTGGTTGTGTCTGCTGCAACAGTGATCAACACAGCGACAATGACCACTCTTGGGAGTGCTGTGCCTGGGTGTGTCTGCTGCAAAAATGATCAACACAGAAACATTGACAACTCTTGGGAGTGTTGTGCCTGGCTGTATCTGATGAAACAGTGATCAACACAGCAACATTGACCACTCTGGGGAGTGCTGTGCCTGGTCGTGCCTGCTACAACAGTGATCAAAACAGCAACTTTGACAACTCTTAGGATTGCTGTGCCTGGCTGTGTTTGCGAAAACATTGAACAATACGGCAACTTTGATCGTTCTGGTGAGTGCTGTGCCTGGCTGTCTCTGCTGCAACAGTGATCAACACAGCAACATTGACCTCTCTTGGGAGTTCTGTGCCTTGCTGTCTGATGCAACAGTGATTAACTCAGCAACATTGTCCACTCTTGAGAGTGCTGTGCCTGGCTGTCTGCTGCAACAGTGATAACACAGCAACTTTGACCACTCTGGGGAGTGCTGTGCCTGGCTGTGTCAGCTGCAACAGTCATAAAAACAGCAACTTTGATCACTTTCGAGATTGCTGTGTCTGATGCAACAGTGATCAACACAGACACTTTGATCACTCTGGGGACTGCTGTGCCTGGCTGTCTGCTGCAACTGATCAACACAGCAACTTTGACCACTTTCGAGATTGCTGTGTCTGCTGCAACAGTGATCAACACAGCAACATTGAACACTCTGGGGAGTGCGGTGCTTGGGTGTGTCTGCTACAACAGTGATCAAAACACCAACATTAACCACTCTGTGGAGTGATGTGTCTGGCTGTGTCTGCTGCAACAGTTATCAACACACCAACATTGACCACTCTGGAGAGTGCTGTGTCCGGCTGTGTCTGATGAAACAGTGATCAACACAGCAACTTTAACCATTCTGGGGAGTGCTGTGCCTTGCTGTGTCAGCTGCAACATTGATTAACGCAGCAACTTTGACAACTCTGGGGAATGCTTTGCCTGGCAATGTCTGCTGCAACAGTGATAAACACATCAACTATGACCACTCTGGGGAGTGCTGTTCTTGGCAGTGTCTGCTGCAACATTGATCAACTCAGCAACTTTGAACACTCTGGGGAATGCTGTTCCTGCTGTGCTGCTGCAACAGTGATCAACTCAGACAACTTTGACCACTCTGGGAGATGCTGTGCCTGGCTGTCTCTGAAAGCAGTGATAACACAGAACTTTGACCACTCTGGGAGTGCTGTGCCTGGCTGGTCTTATGCAACAGTGATCAGCACAGCAAGCTTTGTCACTCTGGGAGTGTGTGCCTGGCTGTGCTGCTGCAACAGTGATCAAACAGCAACACTTGACCACTCTGAGATGTTGTGCCTGGCTGTCTGGCTGCAACAGTGATCAACACAGCAACTTTGACTACTCTGGGAAATTCGTGCCTGGCTGTGTCTGTGCAACAGTGATCAACACAGCAACATTGACCACTCTGGGAGAGCTGTGCCTGGCTGTGTCTGCTGCAACAGTGATCAACACAGCAACTTGACCACTCTAGGGGAGTGCTGTGCCTGGCTGTGTCTGCTGCAACATGATCAACACAGCAAACTTTGACCACTTCTGGAGTTGCCTGGCTGTGTCTGCTGCAACAGTGATCAACACAGCAACATTGACCACTCTGGGGAGATGCTTGCCTGGTGTGTCTGCTGCAACAGTGATCAACACAGCAACATTGACCACTCTGTGGAGTGTGTGCTGGCTGTGTCTGCTGCAACAGTGATCAAAACACCAACATTGACCACTCTGGGAGTGTGTGTCCGGCTGTGTCTGTGCAACAGTGATCAACACAGCAACTTGAACCACTCTGGGAGTGCTGTGCCTGGCTGTGTCTGCTGCAACAGTGATAACCAGCAACTTTGACCACTCTGGGAAGTGCTGTGCCTGGCTGTCTGCTGCAACAGTGATAACACATCAACTTGACCACTCTGGGAGTGCTGTGTCCTGGCAGTGTCTGCTGCAACAGTGATCAACCAGCAACTTTGAACACTCTGGGATGCTGCTGAGCTGTGTCTGCTGCAACAGTGATCAACTCAGACAACTTTGACCACTCTGGGAGATGCTGTGCCTGGCTTGTCTACTGCACAGTGATAACACAGTAACTTTGACCACTCTGGAGTGCTGTGCCTGCTGATGTCTACTGCAACAGTGATCACACAGCAACTTTTGATCACTCTGGAGTGCTGTGTCCTGGCTGTGTCTGCTGCAACAGTGATCAACACAGAACTTTGACCACTCTGGAAGAGTGTGTGCCTGGATGTGTCTGCTGCAACAGTGATCAACACAGCATCATTGACCACTCTGGTGAGTGCTGTGCCTGGCTGTCTGCTGCAACAGTGATCAACACAGCAACTTTGACCACTCTGGGAGTGCTGTGCCTGGCTGTCTGCTGCAACAGTGATCAACACAACAACTTTGATCACCCTTGGGAGTGATGTGGCTGCATATGTATCTTGCAACAGTAATCAACACAGCAACTTTGGCCACTCTGGGAGTGATGTGCCAGGCTGTCTGCTGCAACAGTGATCAACACAGCAACTTTGACTACTCTGGGAAATACTGTGCATGGCTGGGTCTGCTGCAACAGAGATAAACACAGCAACATTGAACACTATTTGAAGTGCTGTGCCTGGCTGTGTCTGGTGCAACAGTGATCAACAAAGAACTTTGACCACCTTGGGAGTGCTGTGCCTAGCTATGTCTGCTGCAACAGCGATCAACATAGCAACATTGACCATTCTAGGGAATGCTGTGCCTGGCTGTCAGCTGCAACAGTGATCAACACAGCAAAATTGAACACTCCAGGGATTGCTGTGCCTGGCTGTGTCTGGTTCAACAGTGATCAACACAGCAACTTTGACCACACTGGGAAGTACAGTGCCTGGTTGTGTATGCTGCAACAGTGATCAACACAGCAACATTGACCACTAAGGGGAGTGCTGTGCCTGGCTGTGTATCCTGCAACAGTGATCAACACAGCAACTTTGACCACCCTGGGGAGTGTTGTGCCTAGCTGTCTGCTGCAACAGTGATCAACACAGCGACATTGACAACTCTGGGGAGTGTTGTGGATGGCTATGTTAGATGTAACAGTGATCAACACAGCTACATTGACCACTCTGTGGAGTGTTGTGCCTGGCTGTGTCCTCTGCAACAGCGTTCACCACAGCAACATTGACCACTCTGGGGAGTTCTGTGCCTGGCTGTTTTTGCTGAAACAGTTATCAACACAGCAACTTTGACCACTCTGGAGAGTGCTGAGTATTTCTGTGTGTGCTGCAATAGTGATCATCACAGCAACATTGACCACTCTAGGGAATGCTGTGCCTGGCTGTCTGCTGCAACAGGAATCAACAAAGCAACATTGACCACTCGGGAGTGCTGTGCCTGGATGTGTCTGTGTCAACATTGATTATCACAGCAACTTTGACCACTCTGGGGAGTGCTGTGTCTTTCTGTCTGCTGCAACAGTGAACAACACAGCAACATTGTCCAGTCTGAGTAGTGCTGTACCTGGCTATGTCTGCTGCAACAGTGATCAACACAGCAACATTGACCACTCTAGTGAGTGCTGTGCCTTGCTGTCTGTTGCAACAGTGATCAACACAGCAAAATTGACCCTTCTTGGGAGTGTTGTGCCTAGCTGTGTCTGCTGCAACAGTGATGAAAACAGCAACTTTGACAACTCTGGGAAGTGCTGTGCCTGGCTGTCTGTTGCAACAGTGATCAACACAGCAACTTTGACCACTCTTCGGAGTGATGTGAATGGCTCTCTGCTTCAACAGTGATGAACACAGCAACATTGACCACTCTTTGAAGTGCTCTGCCAGGCTGTCTGCTGCAACAGTGATCAACACTGCATTATTGACCACTCTGTGGAGTGTTGTGCCTGGCTGTCTGCTGCAACATTGATGAACACAGTAACTTTGACCACTCTGGGGAGTGCTGTGCCTGGCTGTGTCTGCTGCAACAGAGATCAACAGAGCAACTTTGACCTCTCTGGGGATTTCTGTGCCTGGCTGTCTGTTGCAATAGTGAACAACACAGCAACATTGTCCAGTCTGAGGAGTGCTGTGCCTGGCAATGTCTGCTGCATCAGTGATCAATACAGCAACATTGACCACTCTTGAAAGTGTTGTGCCTGGCTGTATCTGCTGCAACAGTGATCAACACAACAACTTTGACCACTCTGGGGAGTGCTGTGCGTGGATGTGTTAGCTGTAACAGTGATCAAAACAGAAACATTGACCACTCTCGGGAGTGCTGTGCCTGGCTGTCTGCTGCAACAATCATCAACAGAGCAACATTGACCACTCAGGAGAGTGTTGTGAGTGGTTGTGTCTTCTGCAACAGCGATCAACACAGAAACATTGACCACTCTGGGGAGTGCTGAGTATTGCTGTGACTGCTGCAACAGTGATCATCACAGCAACTTTGACCACTCTGGTGAATGCTGTGCCTGGCTGTCTTCTGCAACAGTTATCAACCCAGCCACATTGACCACTCTTGGGAGTGCTGTGCCTGGCTGTCTGTTGCAACAGTGATCAACACAACTTTGACCACTCTGGGTAGTGCAGTGCCTGGCTGTGTCTGCTGCAACATCGATCAACACAGCAACATTGACCACTATGGAGAGTGCTGTGCCTGGCTGTGTCTGCTGCAACAGTGATCAACACAGCAACTTTGACAACTCTGGTAAGTGCTGTGCCTGGCTGTGTCTGCTGAACAGTGATCAACACAGCAACTTTGACCACTGGGGATTGCTGTGCCTTGCTGTCTGCTTCAACAGTGATGAACACAGCAACATTGATCACTGTATGGAGTGCTGTCCCTTGCTGTCTGCTTCAACAGTGATCAACACTGAAACATTGACCACTCTTTGGAGTGCTGCGCCTGGCTGTGTGTGCTGCAGCAGTGATCAACAGAGCAACTTTGAACACTATGGGGACTGATGTGCCTGCTGTCTGCTGCAACAGTGATCAACACTGCATTATTGACCACTCTGTGGAGTGTTGTGCTTGGCTGTCTGCTGCAACAGAGATCAACAGAGCAACTTTGACCTCTCTGGGGATTTCTGTGCCTGGCTGTCTGTTGCAATAGTGAACAACACAGCAACATTGTCCAGTCTGAAGAGTGCTGTGCCTGGCTATTTCTGCTGCATCAGTGATCAACACAGCAACATTGACCACTCTGGAGAGTGCTGTACCTGGCTGTATCTCCTGCAACAGTGATCAACACAACAACTTTGACAACTCTGGGGAGTGCTGTGCGTGGATGTGTTAGCTGTAACAGTGATCAACACAGAAACATTGACCACTCTGGGGAGTGCTGTGCCTGGCAGTCTGCTGCAACAATCATCAACAGAGCAACATTGACCACTCAGGAGAGTGTTGTGAGTGGTTGTGTATTACAACCTCAGGTTCAATGGCCTGTTACTCTGAGTGTAAAGGGAGCTTGGAGCAAAGAAACACAGTAGAAGATGAATTTAAATTGTATTTCCTTCAAAAATTAGCTAGATTAATTCCAAACTTTTATCTTTTCCTTCACCAAGTAATTGTGATTATATAAGACTTTTGTCTTTTCCTTCACCAAGTATAACAAAGTGCTATTTACACCTATGTACACTATATACAAAGGAGTAGTGTTTAGTGCACGCCACAGTTGTCTAGGCTAAGCAGCAGCCAAAAGACAGACAACTTTCCACAACCAGCTCTATGCAGGAATTCCAATGACAAACTGCGAGTGGTAACCACGTCACCTTTGTCATTGTTAAACTCGCATTTAATTGGCTGAACCGAGTCGTTGATTTGATGATGGGGCCCTCATCACCAAACCCTTAACGATGGTTCGCTGGTTGGAGGGGAGCCTATGTGGGTGTGTTTAACATGCTCCGAATAAAGGTTACATACTCTTTGCATGCAACACCCCCACCCCAAGAGGGCTCAGGACTAGGCTTCCACCTCAAATGGGTAGAGTGCCACCATGGCACATTATAATAATGGGACCGCCTTTCCCCTCAACCATCCTTCTTTGAGCACACGTAGAGGACCTCGTACATTGTGCCCAAATATCAGCTCAAAAGGACTGTACCCTGTAGACTCTTGCACAGTTTCTCTCATTGCGAATAGCAACAGAGGAAGTGATTCATCCCAGTCTGTAGGAAAATGCAAGCAGAATGTTCTCATCATTGTTTTTAACGTCTGATGGAATCTTTCCAAGGCGCCTTGGGATTGAGGATGATAGGCAGTGGATAGGTTATGAACTATTCCTAGCCTAGTTAATGCTTCCCTAAATGCTTTGGCAGTGAAGTTAGTACCTTGATCACTTTGAATAGTTTTAGGAATTCCAAAGCAAGAGATAAACTTAGTTAAAGCTTTAAGGATTGCTTTAGTGTTAATACTGCGCATGGGAACTGCCTCTGGATATCTAGTTACTCTATCCATGATTGTGAATAAGTATTGATTTCCAGACTTAGCTTTAGGTAGTGGACCTACACAATCTATTATTAATTCTGAAAAAGGGTCTCCATTAACAGGAATGGGATGGAGAGGTGCAGGTTTAATGGGGTGTCCATTATTATTATTATAATCAAATAGAAATGGGGTGTCCAGGTTTCCCTACCTGCTGACATTCTGGACAACAGCGAATATGATTCTTTACATCTTGCCTTAACTTTGGCCAAAAGAATTCTTTTGTTATACGGTATTGAGTTTTGGTAATTCCCAAATGGCCTCCTAAAGAAGAATTATGGGCTATATTTAGTATCTGAGACCTAAACTTTCTGGGAACCACTAACTTATCTGTTTGTTGTTTTCCCTCCACCTCCTTACCAGTTTCAGTGCAGACTAAGTAATTATTTTTTAAGAGATATTTGACCGGTGACCCGAAGTGGATTTACCCATAGCTGCCTCAAAAGCAGAGTTTAGTGAGGAGTCTTTCCGTTGTTCCTCCCGAAAGGACAGTCCCTCAGGCATGGAAACAGAGACATCTGGCAATCCTGCAACCCTGGAATAGGAAGGCTTGATCTGGGGCTGTTCACTAAATTTACGAGGCTCTGGCCAGTTTTCCTCGCAAAACAAATTGGTTAGTCCGAGATCAGAGTCGTCCAAGGACGAGTTAACATTCTTATCAGTCATCACTTTGGATTGTGCCCGAGTTATGGCCAACATCGGGGAAGAATTAACCATTATGGGTTATATGCATCCTTCATAGGAAATCCCTCCGAGACACCAACAGTCAAATACCCAGTGTAGTATTTACTCTGCACATAGATTTGATGTAAAGGGACAGAAAATACTGCTCCTCCAAAAGCTTCTAACAGAACTGAGGATTGCAAAGAGGTTTGATCAGAAAGGGGTAGTACTCCCTCTCTTATAAGTGAGCAATATGCTCCAGTATCCCTAAAGGTTTTAACTTCCTTTTTCTCTGAATGTTCCTGAAGGGATATGTAACAAGAGCTATAGTAAGGGGCCATCCCCTTCTCTACTTCTTCCTGGGACATATTATTAGGGATATTAGAGATTTTACCAAAGGGTTGGGGTTTACTTGGACAATTGGGTCTGATGTGGCCAGGCTTGCCACAGTTATAACATACCATCTCAGCTTTTACTTTGGCACCTCGTTGATTTGTTGGCTTACGCCACTCTGGATACTGCTGCTTTGACTCACCATGTCGCTCACCAGGTTGACTAGGAGTGAAGTAACGCTGCTCACCAGGTGTTTTAGTTGACTGCTGACGAGATTCACCTTCATCTTGACCTTTATTTCTCCACTCAGGAACTTTTCTTTGACGATCTCTGCTCATACCAGGCTGTTGAGGAAAGAGATATGACCGCTCGGACAAGGAGCGGTTAGTTTCAAAAGTATCAGCCAACCTGGCTGCTTCCAATGCCGTAGGCAAGGAATGATCTTGCAGAAAGACTCGAACCTCTGGACTAACAGACTCCAGCAGGTTATCCACCAAGATGAGCTGCTTCAAATTTTCAAAATCAGCGACACCACTTGCCTTGTACCACTTTGTAAAAGCCCTGGTCTGCTGTCTGACGAAGTCAACAGCAGACTGACCCAACTGCCTTCTGCCGAGTTTGAATTCTTTCCTATACTTGGCAGGATTATTATTATAATCAAATAGAAGCGCTAAACCACAGGGGTTATACAGCGCTGCAGGTTATTGTAGGATGCAGGGAGAGTGAGGTGTAAGAGGGAGATGGACGATTAGTAGGGTATGGAGTGCTAGATGACGGTGGGTAGTGCAGGGGAGGAGGGTAGCAAGAGATCGAGGTAGAAGGGACTGAGGGAGGTGCTAGAGGTATAATCTTCAGAGTTTGTGTAGTAAGTCAGTTTCTGTCAAAAAGTCAACAAGAGAGTCAGGATTAAAGGAGGGTCCATCTGCAAGAAGGGAAGGTAAAGAAAGGGCCGCAGAGCGAAGACGTCGTTGAAGGTAAATTCTGCGTGCTCGTTGATAGAGTGGGCAGTCCAACAGGATATGTCGAACAGAC
>WNWK01047462.1:0-13917 GCA_009830355.1 Cherax destructor | reverse complement strand
GATTTGAGTGGGACTCGCACTTGAGTTAATAGAATCTTCAAAGCTTATTTCTTGGTAGAATTGAAAATTAGGTTGGGCAATTATTCTGTTAGTGGGATGGATTGTGAAGGACCTGCCTAGTATGGCCAACAGGCCTGCTGCAGTGTTCCTCCTTTCTTATGTTCTTATGTTCTTTGGCAGTGAGTCGTGCGCCACTGTAAGTGGTGGTAATGAGTCGTGCGCCACTGTAAGTGGTGGTAATGAGTCGTGCGCCACTGTAAGTGGTGGTAATAAAGTCGTGCGCCACTGTAAGTGGTGGTTGTGGGAGTTTCTGTGGTAAACAATGGCATTGCTCAGCTGGTCACTCAGCTGGCATATTGACAACGTTGAAACAACATTTACCGCAATCAATTTTCTGTGCTGTTTCTTGCACTTGATTGAAGAAACGTGTTTTACAGGCGCCACGTTTCCACTAAAGATATCTAAGCTGTGCAAGTGCGTCTTATTCATCAAGAACTGCTGAAGTTGCTATTATTGAGATTGCATTTATAGTGTTGGCAAGAGGATGAGTAAGACTCATGTGCAACATTTGGTTAACTTTGTTGCTGAAACGTTTCGCCTACACGTCTTTCTTCTTCAGTCAAATACAGAGGAGAAACGTTTCAGCAATAAAGGTACCCAAGTGTCGCACATCAGAACTGTTAGGTAAAGACCATATGTGCAACTAATGTGGAATATTACTGAAGCAACGTTTCGCTCTCCAGGAGCTTTGTCAAGCCTTTTGCCTAACACATTGTCTGTCGTTCTATCATTATTATTCCACTAAGACCGTTGAACTTATTTTGGTCCATATTTCTTGGACAAAAAAAAGAACTGTTGAATTTATTGTGTCCACATGCCTTGGATTACACCCCGAGTGTAATCTCGTTCTTATTTTATTTTTACAGTTTTATTTTTATTACAGTTTTATTTTTACAGTTCCTTGATAACGTGAGAAATCACGAAAGCGCTTGAAGTTCACTATTCTTTTCACAGTGGTTGTTCTGCATTTTGTGATATCACCTGTTTACTGTAATATTATTGACTTACACCTACACACTCATATATATATATATATATATATATATATATATATATATATATATATATATATATATATATATATATATATATATATATAGATATATATATATATATATATATATATATATATATATATATATATATATATATATATATATATATATATATATATATATATATATATATATATTTCTTATTTACTTATTGTCTGTGCAGTATATTATTTGGTGAATGGAAAAAGTGTGCTACACTTGATATCTATATTGATTGTCATAAGATACGCAGGTGTTGGACAGGTGTCAGTGATGTTTACATCAGATCTATTTATTATATGATTCACTTCTCAATTGTTTTTTTCTTTGATTTTCGTATTGTTTTAAACTTTATTTCTCTCCTTCGTTATCCACTACAACTTGTTTTCTAATTATTATGAAGATATTCTTCTGTTGTTGTTATTATTATTATTATTATTATTATTATTATTATTATTATTATTATTATTATTAACGTATCATTATAATTAAAATTATTACTTTTATTATTATTATAATTATTATTATTATTATTTATTACAAATATTATTACCAATGTTTCAGTTATTATTTTTATTAATTATTATAATAACTGAAACATTGGTAATAATATTTGTAATAGTAATAATAATTATAATAATAATAACAATAATAATTTTAATAATAATGATGAATAATAATAATAATTAATTATTATTATTAATTATTGCTATTTTTATTATTATTATTATTATTATTATTATTATTTTATTAATTATTATTATTATTAAGTATTATGTTATTAATTATTATTATTATTATTATTATTATTACAATTATTATCATTTCAATTATTATTATTACAATTATTAATTTTTATTATTATTATTATTATTATTATTATTATTATTATTATTATTATTATGATATTATTATTATGTATTATTATTATTATTATTACAATTATTATTATTATTATTATTATAATTGTTATTATTATTACAAATATTATTACCATTGTTTCAGTTATAATTATTATTATTATTATTAATTATTATGTTATTAATTATTATTAATATATTTATTAATTATTATTATTATGTTATTTGCAACTGGGACCACTTCCCTATGGCCGAAATGACATGTATGCCAGGGATGGGGTTCCACTTATCCAAGGCAGTGTGGATCTTTCTTGCTAGCTCAGCTGAGGGTGTTAGGACTCTAAACCAGATTAGTTAGAGGTATAGGTTTAGAAATGGAAAACACTGAATGTCTGAAATATAGATCTAGGCTTTGATATAAAAATCTTAACAATAACAAGACAGTAATAGGTAATAGTGGTAAACAGAATGGAGCAGGAAGGGTAAAGAGAAAGGAGGTCTTTAAAGTGTATTATACAAATAGTCGTAGTGAGAGAATAAGATGGACGATTTAGATTAGTTGCAAGTGCAGGTAACATTGATGGTTTGCCATAACTGAGACGTGGTTCAATACGAAAATAGGACATGCCTGCTTGTGTCATATACAGGGTTTAAATTGTTCCAAGTAGACAGAGTTTCGGGAAGGGGTGTGAGTGGACTGTAGTCGAGATCGCTTGAACTGTTGCATAAAAGGAATAAGTCTGAAATAACACATAGAGAGTCTGTCTGGATAGAATTTTCAGAGGCATGAAAAATTGATTTTAGGTGTGAATACCGTCCCCCAAACTTAGATAGGGACCAAGGGAGACTACTATGGGAGGAAATTGTTAAGGCCACAATGCACGATAACGTAGTTATTCTGGGTGACTTCAACTTTAGTTAAATTGATTGGAATTTTTTGACTGGGAATTTAGAATCTAACGACTTCTTAGAAGTAGTTCAAGATTGTTTTTGAAGCAGTTTGTGACAGAACCTACAAGGGGAAATAACCTGCTTGACTTAGTTCTGGCAAACAAGGAAACCCTTGTTAATAATTTAGAAATTACAGAGGAACTCGGCGCAAGCGACCACAAATCAATTACCTTTGGCATTGAATGGAAGTTTCATAGTAGATAACTCAGTAACGGTCCCAGATTTTCGCTTAGCAGATTACAATGGACTTAGAGAACACTTATCATCTGTGGACTGGGGTAATGAAGAGAGCTATCAATATGACAGTTTTCTGAACACTATACATGCTGCCCAAAGAACATTTATCCCATATAAAGAAATTAGATCGAATAGAAATGACCCAAAATGGATGAATAATAGGCTCAAATATCTTTTAGGGCAAAGAAAGGAATTTATAGGCGTATCAAAAGAGGTGAGGGTCATCTTATGAATCAGTATATTGACATTAAGAGGGACGTTAAAAAGGGGATAAGAAAAGCTAAACGGGACTACGAAATTAAAGTTGCTAGGGATTCGAAAACTAACCCAAAAGTTTTTCCAGGTGTATAGAACAAAAGTTAGAGATAAGATAGGTCCCCTTAAAAATAATTATGGGTATCTTACTGACAAAGAGAATGAAATATGCTCTATTTTTAATAATTATTTTATCTCGGTTTTCACTCAGGAAGACACTAATAATATCCCAAGAATTAGAAATTTTAGTGGGCCTGAAGAAGATAAATTATGTAGTATCACAGTCACTAGCGAAATGGGTATCAAACAGAACCTACAAGGGGAAATAAAATACTTGACTTGGTTCTGGCAAGCAAGGAAACCCTTGTTAATAATTTAGAAATTACAGAGGAACTCGGCTCAAGCGACCACAAGTCAATTACCTTTAGCATTGAATGGATGTATGATAGTAGGGATAATTCAGTAATGGTCCCAGATTTTCGCTTAGCAGATTATAATGGATTTAGAGAACACTTATCAACTGTGGACTGGGGTGAAGAAGAGAGGTATCAATATGACAGTTTTCTTAACACTATACAGGCTGCCCAAAGAACATTTATCCCGTATAAAGAAATTAGATCAAGTAGAAATGACCCAAAATGGATGAATAATAGGCTCAAATATCTTTTAGGGCAGAAGAAAGGAATTTATAGGCGCATAAAAGAGGTGAGGGTCATCTTATAAATCAGTATACTGACATTAAGAGGGACGTTAAAAGGGAATAAGAAAAGCTAAACGGGACTATGAAATTAAAGTTGCTAGGATTCAAAAACTAACCCAAAAGTTTTTCCAGGTTTATAGAACAAAAGTTAGGGAAAAGATAGGTCCCCTTAAAAATAACTTTGGGCATCTTACTGACAAGGAGAATGATATGTGCTCTATTTTTAATAATTATTTTCTCTCGGTTTTCACACAGGAAGACATTATTAATATCCCAGTAATTAATTTTTACAGAGGCCCAGAAGAAGATAAATTATGTAATATCACAGTCACTAGCGAAATGATTATGAAACAGCTGGACCGACTGAAACAAAATAAATCGCCGGGTCCTGATGAGCTTTTTGCAAGGGTTCTTAAGGAATGCAAAATGGAACTCTGTGAACCAATATCTAACATTTTTAATTTATCTCTTCAAACAGGAATAACTCAGTAACGGTCCCAGATTTTCGCTTAGCAGATTACAATGGACTTAGAGAACACTTATCGTCTGTGGACTGGGGTAATGAAGAGAGCTATCAATATGACAGTTTTCTGAACACTATACATGCTGCCCAAAGAACATTTATCCCATATAAAGAAATTAGATCGAATAGAAATGACCCAAAATGGATGAATAATAGGCTCAAATATCTTTTAGGGCAGAAGAAAAAAATTTATAGGCGTATCAAAAGAGGTGAGGGTCATCTTATGAATCAGTATATTGACATTAAGAGGGACGTTAAAAAGGGGATAAGAAAAGCTAAGCGGGACTACGAAATTAAAGTTGCTAGGGATTCGAAAACTAACCCAAAAAGTTTTTTCCAGGTGTATAGAACAAAAGTTAGAGATAAGATAGGTCCCCTTAAAAATAATTATGGGTATCTTACTGACAAAGAGAATGAAATGTGCTCTATTTTTAATAATTATTTTCTCTCGGTTTTCACTCAGGAAGACACTAATAATATCCCAAGAATTAGGTATTTTAGTGGGCCTGAAGAAGATAAATTATGTAGTATCACAGTCACTAGCGAAATAGTTATCAAACAGATAGACCGTTTGAAGCAAAATAAATCGCCAGGCCCTGATGAGCTTTTTTCAAGGGTTCTTAAGGAATGCAAAATTGAACTCTGTGAACCCTTAACTAACATTTTTAATTTATCTCTTCAAACAGGTGTAGTGTCTGATATGTGGAAGATGGCTAATGTAATTCCTATTTTTAAAGCAGGGGACAAGTCACTACCGTCAAACTACCGCCCAATAAGCCTGACCTCAATTGTAGGCAAATTACTAGAGTCAATTATAGCTGATATTATTAGAAGCCATCTAGATAACCATAATTTGATTAATGATACCCAGCATGGATTCACGAGGGGCCGTTCCTGCCTATCTAATTTATTAACCTTCTTCAGTAAAGCTTTTGAGGCTGTTGATCACGATAAAGAATTCGATATTGTTTATTTAGACTTTAGTAAGGCTTTTGATAGAGTACCGCACCAGAGACTGTTAAAGAAAGTGGCAGCTCATGGCATTGGGGAAAAGTGCTGTCATGGATCGAGTCATGGCTCACCAATAGGAAGCAGAGAGTGTGCATAAATGGGGTTAAATCCGAATGGGGACTTGTAACAAGTGGTGTTCCACAGGGATCAGTCTTAGGCCCATTGTTATTTATAATATATATCAATGACCTTGATGAGGGAATTACTAGTGATATGAGCAAATTCGCCGACGACACGAAGATAGGTAGGATAATTGATTCAAACATAGATGTCATAGAACTTCAGGAAGATTTAGACAAACTTAATTCGTGGTCAGAAAAGTGGCAGATGCAGTTCAATGTAGATAAATGCAAGGTTCTGAAGCTCGGGAGTGTCCATAACCCAAGCACTTATAAGTTAAATAACGTAGAACTTAGCCATACAGATTGCGAGAAGGACTTGGGGGTGATGGTAAGCAGCAACCTTAAACCAAGACAGCAATGCCTAAGCGTACGTAATAAGGCAAATAGATTACTGGGATTTATATCAAGAAGTGTTAGCAACAGAAGTCCAGAGGTTATATTACAGCTTTATACATCATTAGTAAGGCCTCACCTAGATTACGCAGCTCAGTTCTGGTCTCCATATTACAGAATGGACATAAATTCGTTAGAAAACATTCAGCGTAGAATGACTAAATTAATACATAGCATTAGAAATCTTCCTTACGAAGAAAGATTGAAGACCCTAAAATTACATTCACTTGTAAGACGTAGAATGAGGAGACATGATCGAGGTATACAAGTGGAAAATGGGTATTAACAAAGGGGATATAAATAAAGTCTTGAGGATATCTCTCCAAGAGAACCCGCAATAATGGATTCAAGTTAGATAAGTTTAGATTTAGAAAGGATATAGGAAAGTATTGGTTTGGAAATAGGGTAGTTGATGAGTGGAACAGTCTGCCTAGTAGGGTTATTGAAGCTAGGACCTTGGGTAGTTTCAAATTTAGGTTGGATAAATTCATGAGTGAGAGGTGTTGGATTTGAGTGGGACTCGCGCATGAGTGGGTAGAATTGTCAAAGCTTATTTCTTGGGTAGCTTTGAAAATTGGGTTGAGCAAATATTCTGTTAGTGGGATGGATTGTGAAGGACCTGCCTAGTATGGGCCAACAGGCCTGCTGCAGTGTTCCTCCTTTCTTATGTTCTTATGTTCTTAAAGATTGAAGACCCTTAAATTACATTCACTTGTAAGACGAAGAATGAGGGGAGACATGATCGAGGTATATAAGTGGAAGATGGGTATTAATAAGGGGATATAAATAAGGTCTTGAGGATATCTCTCAAGAGAGAACCCGCAATAATGGATTCAAATTGGATAAGTTTAGATTTAGAAAGGATATAGGAAAATATTGGTTTGGAAATAGGGTAGTTGATGAGTGGAACAGTCTGCCTAGTAGGGTCATTGAAGCTATGACCTTGGGTAGTTTCAAATTTAGGTTGGATAAATTCATGAGTGAGAAGGGTTGGATTTGAGTGGGACTCGCACTTGAGTTAATAGAATCTTCAAAGCTTATTTCTTGGGTAGAATTGAAAATTAGGTTGAACAATTATTCTGTTAGTGGGATGGATTGTGAAGGACCTGCCTAGTATGGGCCAACAGGCCTGGTGCAGTGTTCCTCCTTTCTTATGTTCTTATGTTCTTATGAATGACTAATTAATACATAGCATTAGAAATCTTCCTTACGAAGAAAGATTGAAGACCCTAAAATTACATTCACTTGTAAGACGTAGAATGAGGAGACATGATCGAGGTATACAAGTGGAAAATGGGTATTAACAAGGGATATAAATAAGGTCTTGAGGATATCTCTAAGAGAACCCAATAATGGATTCAAGTTAGATAAGTTTAGATTTAGAAAGGATATAGGAAAGTATTGGTTTGGAAATAGGGTAGTTGATGAGTGGAACAGTCTGCCTAGTAGGGTTATTGAAGCTAGGACCTTGGGTAGTTTCAAATTTAGGTTGGATAAATTCATGAGTGAGAGGGGTTGGATTTGAGTGGGACTCGCGCATGAGTGGGTAGAATTGTCAAAGCTTATTTCTTGGGTAGCATTGAAAATTGGGTTGAGCAAATATTCTGTTAGTGGGACGGATTGTGATGGACCTGCCTAGTATGGGCCAACAGGCCTGCTGCAGTGTTCCTCCTTTCTTATGTTCTTATGTTCTTATGTTCTTTCTTATGTTCTTATGTTCTTATGGACTTAAGAACATAAGAAAGGAGGAACACTGCAGTAGGCCTGTTGGCCCATACTAGGCAGGTCCTTCACAATCCATCCCACTAAGAACATAAGAACATAAGAACATAAGAAAGGAGGAACACTGCAGCAGGCCTGTTGGCCCATACTAGGCAGGTCCTTCACAATCCGTCCCACTAACAGAATATTTGCTCAACCCAATTTTCAATGCTACCCAAGAAATAAGCTTTGACAATTCTACCCACTCATGCGCGAGTCCCACTCAAATCCAACCCCTCTCACTCATGAATTTATCCAACCTAAATTTGAAACTACCCAAGGTCCTAGCTTCAATAACCCTACTAGGCAGACTGTTCCACTCATCAACTACCCTATTTCCAAACCAATACTTTCCTATATCCTTTCTAAATCTAAACTTATCTAACTTGAATCCATTATTGCGGTTCTCTCTTGGAGATATCCTCAAGACCTTATTTATATCCCCTTTGTTAATACCCATTTTCCACTTGTATACCTCGATCATGTCTCTCCTCATTCTACGTCTTACAAGTGAATGTAATTTTAGGGTCTTCAATCTTTCTTCGTAAGGAAGATTTCTAATGCTATGTATTAATTTAGTCATTCTACGCTGAATGTTTTCTAACGAATTTATGTCCATAACAGAATATTTGCTCTACCTAATTTTCAATGCTGCCCAAGAAATAAGCTTTGATAATTCTATTTACTTCATGTGCAAGTCCCACTCAAATCCAACCCCTCTCACTCATGAATTTATCCAACCTAAATTTGAAACTACCCAAGGTCCTAGCTTCAATAACCCTACTAGGCAGACTATTCCACTCATCAACTACCCTATTTCCAAACCAATACTTTCCTATATCCTTTCTAAATCTAAACTTATCCATGGGAGGAAATTGTTAAGGCCACAATGCACGATAACGTAGTTATTCTGGGTGACTTCAACTTTAGTCAAATTGATTGGAATTTTTTGACTGGGAATTTAGAATCTAACGATTTCTTAGAAGTAGTTCAAGATTGTTTTTTGAAGCAGTTTGTGACAGAACCTACAAGGGGAAATAATCTGCTTGACTTAGTTCTGGCAAACAAGGAAACCCTTGTTAATAATTTAGAAATTACAGAGGAACTCGGCGCAAGCGACCACAAATCAATTACCTTTGGCATTGAATGGAAGTTTCATAGTAGGAATAACTCAGTAACGGTCCCAGATTTTCGCTTAGCAGATTACAATGGACTTAGAGAACACTTATCATCTGTGGACTGGGGTAATGAAGAGAGCTATCAATATGACAGTTTTCTGAACACTATACATGCTGCCCAAAGAACATTTATCCCATATAAAGAAATTAGATCGAATAGAAATGACCCAAAATGGATGAATAATAGGCTCAAATATCTTTTAGGGCAGAAGAAAGGAATTTATAGGCGTATCAAAAGAGGTGAGGGTCATCTTACAATCAGTATATTGACATTAAGAGGACGTTAAAAGGGGATAAGAAAAGCTAAGCGGGACTAGAAATTAAAGTTGCTAGGATTCGAAAACTAACCCAAAAGTTTTTCCAGGTGTATAGAACAAAAGTTAGAGATAAGATAGGTCCCTTAAAAATAATTATGGGTATCTTACTGACAAAGAGAATGAAATGTGCTCTATTTTTAATAATTATTTTCTCTCGGTTTTCACTCAGGAAGACACTAATAATATCCCAAGAATTAGGTATTTTAGTGGGCCTGAAGAAGATAAATTATGTAGTATCACAGTCACTAGCGAAATGGTTATCAAACAGATAGACCGTTTGAAGCAAAATAAATGCCAGGCCCTGATGAGCTTTTTCAAGGGTTCTTAAGGAATGCAAAATTGAACTCTGTGAACCCTTAACTAACATTTTAACCTATCTCTTCAAACAGGTGTAGTGTCTGATACGTGGAAGATGGCTAATGTAATTCCTATTTTTAAAGCAGGGGACAAGTCGTTACCATCAAATTACCGCCAATGTCTAATTTCAATTGTAAAATTGAAGTCGATTATAGTGATAAACATAAGAAGCCATCTCGATAGGCATAATTTGATTAATGATACTCAACATGGATTCACAGGGGCCGTTCCTGCCTAACTAATTTATTAATTTTTTTCAGTAAGGCTTTTGAGGCAGTTGATCATGATAAAGAATTCGATATTGTTTATTTGGTTTAGTAAGGCTTTTGATAGAGTACCACATCGGAGACTGTTAAAGAAAGTGGCTGCTCACGGCATTGGAGGAAAAGTGTTTTCATGGATCGAGTCATGGCTCACCAATAGGAAGCAGAGGGCGTGCATTAATGGGTTAAATCTGATGGGGATCTGTAACAAGTGGCGTTCCACAGGGATCGTTTGGGCCCGTTTGTTTATAATATATATAAAATGACCTTGACGAGGAATTACTAGTGATATGATCAAATCCGCTGATGACACGAAGATAGGTAGGATAATCGATTCAGACGTAGATGTCACGGAACTTCAGGAGGATTTAACAAACTCAATTCCTGGTCAGAAAATGGCAGATGCAGTTCAATGTAGATAAATGCAAAGTTCTAAAGCTCGGGAATGTTCATAACCCTAGCACCTACCAGCTTAATAATGTTGAACTCAGCCGTACAGAATGCGAAAAGGATCTGGGGTTTGGTAAGCAGACCTCAAACCAAGTCAGCAATGCCTAGCGTAAGAAATAAAGCAAATAGATTACGGGGATTTATATCAAGAAGTGTAAGCAACAGAAGTCCAGCGTTTATATTACAGCTTTATGCATCATTAGTAAGGCCTCACCTAGATTATGCAGCTCAGTTCTGGTCTCCATTTTACAGAATGGATATAAATTCGTTAGAAAACATTCAGCGACGAATGACAAAGTTAATTCATAGCATTAGAAATCTTCCGTATGAAGAAAGATTGAAGACCCTTAAATTACATTCACTTGTAAGACGAAGAATGAGGGAGACATGATCGAGGTATATAAGGAAGATGGGTATTAATAAGGGGGATATAAATAAGGTCTTGAGGATTTTCTCCAAGAGAGAACCCGCAAAATGGATTCAAATTGGATAAGTTTAGATTTAGAAAGGATATAGGAAAATATTGGTTTGGAAATAGGGTAGTTGATGAGTGAACAGTCTGCCTAGTAGGGTCATTGAAGCTAGGACCTTGGGTAGTTTCAAATTTGGGTTTGGGATAAATTCATGAGTGAGAGGGGTTGGATTTGAGTGGGACTCGCATTTGGGTTAATAGAATCTTCAAAGCTTATTTCTTGGGTAGAATTGAAAATTAGGTTGGGCAATTATTCTGTTAGTGGGATGGATTGTGAAGGACCTGCCTAGTATGGGCCAACAGGCCTGCTGCAGTGTTCCTCCTTTCTTATGTTCTTATGTTCTTATGAATGTAATTTAAGGGTCTTCAATCTTTCTTCGTAAGGAAGTTTTTAATGCTATGTATTAATTTAGTCATTCTACGCTGAATGTTTTTCTAACGAATTATGTCCATTCTGTAATATGGAGACCAAAACTGAGCTGCGTAATCTAGGTGAGGCCTACTAATGATGTATAAAGCTGTAATATAACCTCGGGACTTCTGTTGCTAACACTTCTTGATAAAAATCCCAGTAATCTATTTGCCTTATTACGTACGCTTAGGCATTGCTGTCTTGGTTTAAGGTTGCTGCACCATCACCCCAAGTCCTTCTCGCAATCTGTGTGGCTAAGTTCTACGTTATTTAACTTATAAGTGCTTGGGTTATGGACACTCCCGACTTCAGAACCTTGCATTTATCTACATTGAATTGCATCTGCCACTTTTCTGACCACGAATTAAGTTTGTCTAAATCTTCCTGAAGTTCTATGACATCTATGTTTGAATCAATTATCCTACCTATCTTCGTGTCGTCGGCGAATTTGCTCATATCACTAGTAATTCCTCGTCAAGGTCATTGATATTAAATTTTAAATAACAATGGGCCTAAGACTGATCCCTGTGGAACACCACTTGTTACAAGTCCCCCTTCGGATTTAACCCCATTTATGCACACCTCTGCTTCCTATTGGTGAGCCATGACTCGATCCATGACAGCACTTTTCCCCCAATGCCATGAGCTGCCACTTTCTTTAACAGTCTCTGGTGCGGTACTCTATCAAAAGCCTTACTAAAGTCTAAATAAACAATATCAATTCTTTATCGTGATCAACAGCCTCAAAGCTTTAGTGAAGAAGGTTAATAAATTAGATAGGCAGGAACGGCCTCGTGAATCCATGCTGAGTATCATTAATCAAATTATGGTTATCTAGATGGCTTCTAATATTATCAGCTATAATTGACTCTAGTAATTTGCCTACAATTGAGGTCAGGCCTATTGGGCGTAATTTGACGTAGTGACTTGTCCCTGCTTTAAAAATAGGAATTACATTAGCCATCTTCCACATATCAGACACTACACCTGTTTGAAGAGATAAATTAAAAATGTTAGATATTGGTTCACAAAGTTCCATTTGCATTCCAAGAACCCTTGCAAAAAACTCATCAGGACCCGGCAATTTATTTTGTTTTTAGTCGGTCTAGTTGTTTCTAACCATTTCGCTAGTGACTGTGATATTACATAATTTATCTTCTTCTGGGCCTCTGTAAAAATTATGGGATATTATTAATGTCTTCCTGTGTGAAAAACCCAGAGAAAATAATTATTAAAAATAGAGCACATATCATTGTCCTTGTCAGTAAGATGCCCAGAGTTATTTTTAAGGGGACCTATCTTATCCCTAACTTTTGTTCTATAAACCTTGAAAAAACTTTTTGGGTTAGTTTTCGAATCCCTAGCAACTTTAATTTCATAGTCCCGTTTAGCTTTTCTTATTCCCTTTTTAACGTCCCTCTTAATGTCAGTATATTGATTTATAAGATGACCCTCACCTCTTTTTATGCGCCTATAAATTCCTTTCTTCTGCCCTAAAAGATACTTAAGCCTATTATTCATCCATTTTGGGTCATTTCTACTAGATCTAATTTCTTTATACGGGATAAATGTTCTTTGGAAGGAACGTTCCTTGAGGGGTCCCATCGACGTTAGTCATTCCATACTAATCTTATGGGTCACAATTCCCCTTATCCGTCCTTTGGACGGTAGTTACCTTATACCCATCATGAAGTTATCATGATCCTAGATTTAGATTTTGTCACCGAAGTGGTTAGTTTATTGTGCACACCATATCCATCCTGTGGACGGTAGCACAAGAGCATATGGATACACAAAAGGCCTAGGAACTAGGCCCCAAAAGGGTTAACAATTGTACATTTGGATTTATATCTACAGTTCACTTATTTGTTACAAGCAAATTCAGGAAATTTGCTTAGTATAACTGGTATCTTATTTTCATTAATAAGATGTCTTGACATGTCACATAGGTTATTATATTATTCATGACCCTAGAGACCTGGCTGAGAGAGTTTATCATGACCCTAGAGACCTGGCTGAGGGAGTTTATCATGACCCTAGAGACCTGGCTGAGGGAGTTTATCATGACCCTAGAGACCTGGGGGGAGTTTATCAGACCCAGAGACCTGGCTGAGGGAGTTTATCAACCCAGAGACCTGGCTGAGGGAGTTTATCATGACCCTAGAGACCTGGCTGAGGGAGTTTATCATGACCCTAGAGACCTGGCTGAGGGAGTTTATCATGACCCTAGAGACCTGGCTGAGGGAGTTTATCATGACCCTAGAGACCTGACTGATCATGACCCTAGAGACCTGGCTGAGGGAGTTAATCATGACCATAGAGACCTGGCTGAGGGAGTTTATCATGACCCTAAAGACCTGTTTATGACCCTAGAGACCTGTTTATCATGACCCTAGATTATTATTATTATTATTATTATTATTATTATTATTATTATTATTATAATCAAATAGAAGCCAAACCACAGGGGGTTTTACAGCACTGCAGGTTTGCAGGATGAAGAAGGGTGTAAGAGGGAGATGGATGATTAGAGGGTATGGAGGCGGAGGTGGATAGGCATG
>WNWK01047461.1:0-13917 GCA_009830355.1 Cherax destructor | reverse complement strand
GTGTGAAATTTTACGTGTGTCCCTGATGAAGAGGTATGAGCCCAGATGTGTGTGTAGACCAGTGTAGTCTGAGCCCAGACCATTGGCAACACCCTCGTGTTACATGTCACCCCATTGTGACCATTTGACAGCTGACATTAGTCAGCCCAGGTGTTAGTTACGAGTGTCGACCCCTGTGTATAGAAAGTTCTTATGCTCGTCACTTTCATATATGCTATGCCTGATCGTCCTGCTATGACTCCCGTTGAGACTTGTATCACTCCACCTCCTGACCATCAGAATACAGATATGAATAGAAACTAGTCTGGGGACTCTTAGTCTAACCTCTGCTGTGACTCCCACTCTGATCGAGAGGATGACATCGTCAAGCTGCAGTAGCCCTGTTGGCAGACGACTGTTTGACTCGTGTCACGGCTTCATTGAGCAGCCTGCACAAAGTATGATGTCACTTCGACTGCTAGCCACTCACTCCAGTTATGGTGTATGCTGCTACGACTCCCACAAACGACAAATTCGTCCCTACTACGACTCACCTCACTCAAGGGCACCAGCAGGTTGTACCCCAGGTTGAATGACTACCCGAGCGACAGTACCAGTCGAGAAATGTCCTCCTGAGTCTCTTGCCAGAAGTCCTGCCCAGTTGCTAAGTACTGACGATGCTTCACCAGTAGGTTGTGCCCCAGGTTAAGTGAACCCTGCAGCGACTACTCCACAATGACTGCTTCACCGTTCCAGATGAGACTGTACCCAGATACGCCATAGCTCAGCAGCAGCATTGTCTCCTGATGTGATGTGTTACAGTATCTGTCCAGATGCAGGAAGGCATGCAGTGAAACCCACCAAGGCTCACATCCCCCCTTTTTTTTCTTCCCTTCCTGGAGGAAGTTTTTTTTTTGTCCATATCCACATGTATATATACGTTTTTGCTTTGTGTTCTGTGCCCTGTTCCGGCGAGAGGAAGACTGAGATTTTTTTCAGTCACTTGACACGGTCGAGTACAACCGTGGGTAACAAGGCCGAGTGATGTAGTTGGGTATGCCTACCCCCATTGCTGTTTGCCATGCCTGCCACTAGGGGAGCTGTGCCCATAGACTTGTGTTGCCCCTAATGGCGACAGGCCTACCCACAGGTCACTCCACAGCACCCTGCTTTGCTCTCACTCTCCCACCAGGCAGCCTAGAGACAACAAGCTTACTCTTCTCTCCCTCACAGCAGGGGGCCCAACCTGTTGGGCCCCCTGGGCATAAACACACTGCCTGTGTACAAGAACCAATAAATTAACAAGCCTTATCATTCACTGTTACCAAATATACCCCAATTTTGTTAATAGACTGGGAAACCTCTAGATATTAGGTTAACACAATACCGATATTTGATACGAACTGTTCAGAACCAAATACAATTTTCTCTCACAACAGTGCTTGCAATAACTGCAAATTAGTCAAAAGCTGGAGTCGTGGTTCCTTGCTTCTCTTGGCTGGAAAGAAATACGTTAGAATCAGCAATTATAAAACATGATAAACATTCATAGTATAATAATAGTTTTGGTATATTCAAACTCGACTCCTTTATAACTGAAGGCATTGTACATAATCTGAAGATGGATTCCTATCTGAACTCGTTGGACTGTCCTAAATACAGTTTTACACTGACGAATTAGGGGGGTGCTCAGCTTCTGCTGCTCCTGCCTATCCTTGTGGTTGAACCAGTGTTCATGTCAGAGTTAGGTGGCACTCATGTCAGAGTTAGGTGGCTCAACCTCTGAACATATAGGGCCGTTTCCCTCTTGCTCTAGAACCATTTACTTTTATACAACAAAATGAAAAATTCTTTCTGATAAGTGCCAGACACTTTTGGGGACAGAGTATTAAAGTGTTTTATAATGAAACATTATGGCGTCTGACGGCATGTTGGTGAAAATTGACATGTCACTAATGTTGCACTCGCTAGGGTATTACTAAATATTCAGTGCTGATAGGCTTTATGTATGCTTCATGTTCATATTCTGTAATATACTGTCTGCTTTCTCTGGCACTCAGCACTCTTCTTGGCACCGAGTCCCGTTAACCTGCTCTTTGTGCACCATTGTAAGCTCCTGATGTGGTAATTGCAACACTAAAGGCCTAGAGCTATCATTCAACTCCCTCTGTGGTTGCATTGCTTATATATACATTTTATAAAATGTGGACTGAGGTGATTACCTTGACCTGCACGTAGGGTGCCACTTTGCCCACAGACTCAATACTATAGTTGATGGAGGTTCTGGTAGAAGAGATAATGGCAGACGTCTCAGTCATTCCATAAGCTACTCCCAGAGAGAGACCCACCTGTACACACAAGATACACCTGTACACACAAGATACATCTGTACACACTAATAACATTATTTCATAAAATTATATTCCTTGTCAAATCATATACTAATTAATGAATGGTTATAATTATGACGATTTATAAAGGGGTGGACAGGTAAGCCAGTGGAAGAGTAATCATGTGATTAATTGTCCAAAACAATTTAATACTAGTCATAGTAATTGTTCCAACCATTCATTAGCCAGTTCAATTAGTAAATCATCAAAATTGTACAAATATCCTATATCTCTGTGAACAATTCAACATTGTAATAATCCCATAGTTAGTAAGAATTTAATCTAGTACCATATTATTAAGTTTAGCATAATCCATTGTTCTCAAGTCTAGTTATAGAATCACACTAAATCTTATGATTACAGGCATTGATCCTGACATCAACCTATTATTAAATGACTTACATGATTCCAACAGCAACTGTAACTATTACACAGCAGATCAAGCAAAGACATTACTCAGAGCCAACAATAACTTAACTATCTTCAATTACAATGTTAGATCTTTGAGCAAACATTATGATGACCACACAGCACTACTCCAATCCCTCCAGACCAATATGTCAATCATCACACTCACTGAGACCTGGCTGAAGCCTGATACTACAGGTGTCTATGCCATCCCAGGTTACACAGCCATTCACAACTGTAGGACAGATCAGCGAGGGGGTGGAATAGCTATATATTACTCAGATCAACTTGAATGTATCAATAACTCTTGCACAAGGGATGAGCATGGAGAATATATTATAGCTAAATTTAAATCAAAAGACCTGCAAAAACCCCTCACAGTGATAAACATCTACAGATTACCACAGTCAAACATTCACCACTTTAGTGAAAAACTAGGAAACCTGATAACTGATGCACCCATGAACAAATACCATTTGCTGCTCACAGGAGACTTCAATATAAATCTCCTACATGACCAGGACCCACAAGTAACAGAATTCACAAACACTATGAGCAACTGCTTATTACTACCAACAATATCAAAACATACAAGAATCTCCGAGACTAGTATCTCATTATTAAACCACATCTGGACTAACACAATATCCCCTCTAAAATCAGGCATAATCACAGATAACACCACAGACCACTACTCTACCTTTCTCATAAGCAACCTAGGTAAATTGCCCTAAGATATTACAAAAGTTACCTTCAGACTACATAATGAGTCAGCTGTTAATAACTTTATAACAGCTATGATTAACATTGACTGGCATAATGAGTTAGAAACATATTCAGATACTAATGAATGCATCAGAATTTCCTTAAAGAACCCACCACCTCTATAACAAACATTGCCCTAAAAAAACTAAACAGATCACAGCTAAGAGACTCAACAATCCCTGGCTAACACCCAGCATCCTTAAATCCATTAACAAAAGGCACCAATATGAAAAACAATACAGAAGGGGTCTAATAACCAGAGAACAATCCAAACGCTACTCATCAATCCTTACCAGCCTGATAAGAAGGTCAAAAAAATTGTATTATGAGAACAGACTCCAGAACATAAAAGGTGATATAAAAAAGACCTGGAAAACCCTATCTGCAATTCTAGGAAATAAAAAGATATCCAAGAACAATACCATCAAATTATCAAAAAGCAGATGAACCCCTACTCTCACCAACTGAGACAGCAAACAGACTTAATGTTTTCTTCTCCACCATAGGAAAGAATCTAGCGAGTAAAATCCCAAGCTCGAACACCCGTCCAACAGACTACCTCACCAACACCTACCCTAATACACTTTTCCTAGCTCCTACCAACCCAATTGAAGTCTCGCTCATAATCAACACCCTTAAAAACAAGGCAGGAGACATAAACAGCTTACCACCTTTTACGTACAAAAAAGCTTCACAGGTACTGTCACTAATTATAGAAACACTATTCAATAAATCCATTGAAGCCTCTTCCTTCCCATCAATTCTCAAAATAGCTAGGGTCACCCCGATCCACAAAGGAGGTGATCAAACAGACTTGAATAATTATAAACCAATTTCTAATTTACCACTGCTTTCTAAAATCTTCGAAAAATTAATTCATAGACTGATCTATTCCTACCTCGTCTCACACAATGTACTCAACCCCTGTCAATTTGGATTCAGGACCAACAAGAGCACAAACGATGCTATTATACACATGCTAGAGTTAATATATACAGCACTTGAGAAGAAAGAAGTCCCACTGGGAATCTTCATTGATCTACGCAAAGCTTTTGATACAGTCGACCATGATTTACTGCTCACAAAATTAGCACAATATGGTATAAGGGGGCACCCACTCAACTTCCTAAAGTCATACCTTAGTAACAGAAGCCAATACGTGTACACAAATGGAGCGAACTCTTCCACACAACAAATTAGAGTCGGAGTCCCTCAAGGAAATGTCCTGGGGCCACTCCTATTCCTCATTTACATAAATGACCTACCGAATGCATCACAACTACTCAAACCCATATTATTTGCAGATGACACAACATATGTCTTCTCTCACCCAAATCCAGTCATACTGGCCAACACTGTTAATGCCGAATTACAGAAAATATCAACATGGATGACGACTAACAAGCTTACTCTCAATACTGACAAGGCCTACTTCATACAGTTTGGAAACAAAGCCACAAATGTTCCACTTAACATAACGCTCAATGGTTCACCCCTCACAAGACTCACAGAGGGAAAATTCCTAGGAATCCACCTTGACAGTAGCCTTAAATTTCAAACACACATACAACAAATTTCCAAGTAAATCTCAAAGACAGTAGGCATATTATCAAAGATACGCTACTATGTGCCTCAATCAGCTCTCCTTGCACTATATCATTCACTTATCTACCCTTATCTCACCTATGGAATCTGTGCATGGGGATCAACAACATTAAATCACCTTAGACCACTCATAACCCAGCAAAAGGCTGCAGTCAGGATGATAACAAATTCCCACTCTAGACAGCATACTCCACCAATATTCAAAAGTCTAAAACTACTCACCGTAAAGAACATTTACACTTATTCTTGTGCCTACTACATACATAAAACTCTACACTCTAATATAAACCCTCCACTCAGGTCACTTTTTGATATACCCCGAGTTCATATCAACCTATGTAAAAATTCTATGCACATAAAGGGCCCCAGAATCTGGAATTCATTACCAGTAAATACTAAAATAACCTTGTCTGAAAATCAATTTAAGACTCTTCTCAAAAACCACCTACTCACCCTAAACTAAATACTCATACTTTAAATTACATTAAAAAATGCTCAATGATATTTTCCTTAAGATAATCTCAATTTTTACTACTATATTACCATCCTACTAAACACTTGTTACAATGTAATATCATCATATTGTAATTTAAACAATCAAATATATAACTAGAATAAACTCAATCAATTTCTCTAATATTATGTACATAGTCTATAAGTCCTTAGATTAAGCTGCCCCTAATGCCAAGGCATGTCAGTGGCTCTTTTGGCACTTCACCATGGCATGTCAGTGGCTCTCCTGGCACTTCATCATGGCATGTCAGTGGCTCTCCTTGCACTTCACCATGGCATGCCAATGGCTCTCCTTGCACTTCACCATGGCATGCCAATGGCTCTCCTTGCACTTCACCATGGCATGTCAGTGGCTCTCCTTGCACTTCACCATGGCATGTCAGTGGCTCTCCTTGCACTTCATCATGGCATGTCAGTGGCTCTCCTTGCACTTCAGTTTATGATTGTAACTACAAATATCTATGTAAAATTGCAATGAAATAAAATTTGTTTGTTTGTTTGTTTGATTAAGACCCGCGTCAGGAAACACTTGCCCTGTTTCCTGACAAACCTAACCTAACCTAACCTAACTAAACATACCCAAATCTAACCTAACCTAACTTTACATAACCTAACCTAATCTAACCTAACCTAAATTTATATAACCTAACCTAACTTTACATAACCTAACCTAACCTAACTTTACATAACCTAACCTAACTTTACATAACCTAACCTAACTTTACATAACCTAACCTAACTTTACATAACCTAACCTAACTTTACATAACCTAACCTAACTTTACATAACCTAACCTAACTTTACATAACCTAACCTAACTTTACATAACCTAACCTGACTTTACATAACCTAACCTAACTTTACATAACCTAACCTAACTTTACATAACCTAACCTAACTTTACATAACCTAACCTAACTTTACATAACCTAACCTAACTTTACATAACCTAACCTAACTTTACATAACCTAACCTAACTTTACATAACCTAACCTAACTTATATAACCTAACCTAACTTTACATAACCTAACCTAACCTAACTTTACATAACCTAACCTAACTTTACATAATCTAACTTTACATAACCTAACTTTACATAACCTAAACTAACTTTACATAACCTAACCTAACTTTACATAACCTAACCTAACTTTACATAACCTAACCTAACTTTATATAACCTAACCTAACTTTACATAACCTAACCTAACTTTACATAACCTAACTTTACATAACCTAACCTAACCTAACTTTACATAACCTAACCTAACTTTACATAACCTAACTTTACATAACCTAACTTTACATAACCTAACCTAACCTAACTTTACATAACCTAACTTTACATAACCTAACTTTACATAACCTAACCTAACTTTACATAACCTAACTTTACATAACCTAACCTGGAATTCTTGAAGAATCACATAAATTTACTGAATTATTTTATTTAATATCATTATTATATCAATGAAGCGCTAAATCTGTGAGGGTCGTAATGTGCTTTGGGAATGGGAGGTGTTTGATCCAAGGAATGAGTGGGTAGAGCCAGTTCCTTGAATCAAAAGCCTTTCACTAGCATCAAAATGTGATGTATTTCACACTTAGCCAGTGTGGGTCACACTTATCCAGTGTAGGTCACACTTAGCCAGTGTGGGTCACACTGAGCCAGTGTGGGTCACACTTAGCCAGTGTGGGTCACACTTAGCCAGTGTGGGTCATACTTAGCCAGTGTGGGTCACACTTAGCCAGTGTGGGTCACACTTATCCAGTGTGGGTCACACTTAGCCAGTGTGGGTCACACTTAGCCAGTGTGGGTCACTCGGCACAAGGAGAGGTGGAGGCTTGACACTCCGTTTGTTAACAACAGCCAAGTTTCTGTTGGTGTGTGCCCCTCCGACATTATGTTCATTGTAATAATAGTGAAGAAACAGATCTGTTTCCATGCAACGGAAGTCTCTAGCGTAACTATACCCGAGTCATATGTTCTCACTGCCTATGAGATTGACCTTGATTATAATCAAGGTTACTTTCCCATCCCCCATGACCTTTATAACCTTACGGGATTAGCTCTTCACCATGAATATACTATTACAAATAATAATAATAATAATAATAATAATAATAATAATAATAATAATAATAACAACTCTCAGGACACTTGTCATTATTATCTAGAGTTGTAATTATTTAATAATCAGGTTTACCTGGCGTTTACAGAGGTACATGTGATATTCTATATGTTTTATAGCAGGGGTGTCCACCCTGGGGTGCGCGCGTCCCAAAAGATTGAATGGTGTCTCAGCAGTGGTACATGAAGCTCCCTGACATGGGATGTGGGGGTTGGGAGTAATTTAACTTGGTTGCACAAGCTAATAAACGTTAGACAATTGTGCTTTACAATGTTACAGGGATGTAACACAGTAGTTTGGCTCTGCTGTACCTTCCCCTGCAGTTCCTTATGCCATTGTTGGTGTGATAATTGTGGGTTAAAATTTATACGCTTATGTTATATTACAATTGTAATGTGAGGTAGCTATTATTTTCTCTGGGAAGCATGTTTGAATAAACTGATGGCATTATACAGAATATTTACTTATAAGTTATGATATTCGTAACCTTTACATATTATAGAAAACATTTTAGTTGTTGTTTAAAGAATTATTGCATAAACTCAGTGTCATCATTATGGGGATATGTGTAGTCAGGTATAGAAATATTGCCAGTATTACACACATGATGTGGTGTACATGGTAACAGCCTGAAATGAATCTAATCAAGATATTAGGTCATTATTTATTGATGTCTTCTGCTGGAGAGGAGACTTTGTAATGAGATTTTTATATTTCAGTATTTTGGGTAGTTGGGTAAAAGTGCCTTGAAACAGGAGCTTGACTTCTGTCACATAGTCAGCTACATATTTGTAGTCATAAATATATACTAGTATATTCATTGAAAGGCAATGTCAGTCAGGAGAAATTATCACAAAAATTAGAGAATGTATGCTAATTTTTCTCGTGTCTGATATATAATTCAAAATATTTAATTAGTTTTACCCTTTTGAATGATAGGATCTATATCAGGATGTAGTATAATTATAAGGGATTCTAGCAATCATTAGAACAGCATGAAGGTCATGCATGAGTCTAGTATTTAGCTAAGACTGTGGTATATGATACATGTACATATGCATGAGTCTAGTATTTAGCTAAGACTGTGGTATATGATACATGTACATGTACATGTACATAGTACATGTACATAGTACATGTACATGTACATAGTATACAGACCATAGCTGACACCAATGCCATACTACTATATAGAAAGCCGCTTGTTATGCAGAGCATTTCTGGCAAATTAGGTCACTTTTGTCCCAGGATGCGGCCCACACCAGTCGACTAACACCCAGGTACCTATTTTACTGATGGGTGAACATAGACAACCGGTGTAAGGAAACACGCCCAATGTTTCTATCCTTGTCGGGAATCGAACCCTCTGTGTATGTATATATAAATATATATATATATATATATATATATATATATATATATATATATATATATATATATATATATAAATATATATATATATATATATCGGCCTAGGAAAGGTTGGAGGGAAGGGGTAAAGGGGGTTTTGTGTGCGAGAGGCTTGAACTTCCAGCAAGCGTGCGTGAGAGTGTTAGGAGCGAATGGAGACAAATGGTTTTTAGGACTTGACGTGCTGAGAAAAAGAGAAGTTAAGAGAGTGGTGAAGCAATGTAAAAAGAGAGCAAATGAGAGAGTGGGTGAGTGGGTGGAGTGAGATTAATAAGTTGAGGAAGCCTAGGGAACGAATTGATTTAACAGTTAAAAATAGGAGAGGAGAGTTATTAAATGGAGAGTTAGAGGTATCGGGAAGATGGAGGGAATATTTTGAGGAATTTTTAAATGTTGATGAAGATAGGGAAGCTGTGATTTCGTGTATAGGGCAAGGAGGAAAAACATGTTGTAGGAGTGAGGAAGAGCCAGTTGTGAGTGTAGGGGAAGTTCGTGAGGCAGTGGGTAGAATGAAAGGGGGTAAGGCAGCTGGGATTGATGGGATAAAGATAGAAATGGTAAAAGCCGGTGGAGATATAGTTTTGGAGTGGTTGGTGATATTATTTAATAAATGTATGGAAGAGGGTAAGATACCTAGGGATTGGCAGAGAGTATGCATAGTTACTTTTTATAATGGCAAAGGGGACAAAAGAGAGTGTAAAAATTATAAGGGAATAAGTCTGTTGAGTATACCTGGTAAAGTGTATGGTAGAGTTATTATTGAAAGAATTAAGAGTAAGACCGAGAGCAGGATAGCAGATGAACAAGGAGGCTTTAGGAAAGGTAGGGGGTGTGTAGACCAAGTGTTTGCAGTGAAACATATAGGTGAACAGTATTTACATAAGGGTAAAGAGGTTTTTGTGGATTTGGAGAAGGCGTATGAGAGAGTGGATAGGTGGGCAATGTGGCAGATGTTGCAGGTGTATGGAATAGCAGGTAGGTTACTGAAAGCAATGAAGAGTTTTTGCAAGGATATTGAGGCTCAGGTTAGAGTATATAGGAGAGAGGGATATTATTTCCCAGTAAAAGTAGGCCTTAGACAAGGATGTGTGATGTCACCGTGGTTGTTCAATATATTTATAGATGGAGTTGTAAGAAAAGTGAATCCGCTGGTGTTGGCAAGAGGTGTGGGGTTAAAAGATAAAGAACCTAACTCAAAGTTGGAATTGTCACAGTTGCTCTTTGCTGATGGCACTGTGCTTTTGGGAGATTCTGAAGAGAAGTTGCAGATGTTGGTGGATGAGTTTGGTAGGGTATGTAAAAGAAGAAAATTAAAAGTGAATATAGGAAAGGATAACAAAAAAAATAGGTGATGAAAGATTAGATATCAGTTTGGAGGGAGAGAATATGGAAGAGGTGAATGTATTCAGATATTTAGGAGTGGATGTGTCAGCAGATGGGTCTATGAAGGATGAGATGAATCATGGAACTGATGAGGGAAAAAGTGTGAGTGTTGCACAGAGGAGTCTGTGGAGACAAAGAACTTTGTGGAAGCAAAGAGGGGAATGTATGAGAGTATAGTTATACCAACGCTCTTATATGGGTGTGAGACATGGGTTGTGAATGTTGCAACAAGGAGAAGGCTGGAGGCAGTGGATATATCATGTCTGAGGGCAATGTGTGGTGTAAATGTAATGCAGAGAATTCATAGTTTGGAAATTAGGAGGAGGTGCGGGATTACCAAAACTATTCAGAGCCTGCAATGTTGCATAAAAATGGAGGAAGTCCAAGCAAATATGTCCAGAAGAAGTGTGTCTGTTCGCATGAGTTAGGGAGGAGGCGATAAGTAGCCCAGGCCTACTAATACCTGGTGCCCAGTGCTAGAAAGATTGAATATTAAGCATTAGAAGACAACCAGCCCACAAGCACTGATAATGTTGTAATAACCTAACAAACATATCATTAGTGACATAACAATTATCAAAAATTTAGCCAGACTTCGATATGGTATAAAAGACTTTACATTTCAGATATAGATGTATCTGGCAATTACCTTAAGAGTTTTTTGTATGTATAGAAAACGGGTCCACAGCTGACATATTTAAAGGGACTCATTTAAACAGAGATATCTGTAGTTATTCCAAAGGAAGACTGCCAAAGTTTATCTATTCCACAAGATTCTTAGGCAGACGCTGGTCTAACCATCAAGAACAAGCTGGAAAACAAGCCCTAATTCCTCGCTGTGGAACTACAACACTTAAGACAATCCAAAGCATTTGCATAGGAGTCTGGCTTTAGGCTATGCACAATAGCTTCAACTATAATTGAATCTAATTTGAATAAACTGCCACTGTTAAGTAAAAGGACACAAATGCAACTAATGTAATTCTACCAATATTAATACAAGCTGCCACTGTAATTATATAATGAACATTTATCATGTTTTATAATTGCTGATTCTACAATATTCCGTTCAAGCCAAGTGGAACAAGGTACAGTGACTCTGGCTTGTGACCAATTTGCCGAGTTATTGCAGACTCTAATGTGGCTAAAAATCACATTTGATTCCTGGGCAGTTCGTATTAAATATCGGTGTTGTGATATCCTAACATCTAGAGGTTGGCTGGTCTGTCCCACATAAGATAAGTTGCAAGAATTGTAACCAATTCTGTAAACACCACCCACACAATGTTAAGGAGAATTCTTTATCAAAATGCTGTTAATAGTCCGTGAATTCTTAAAAACTACTTGTATGTTAAATCTTTCAAGGACATTCGGCAGGACAGATAAATTCTCATTGTATGTGAGAACCAGCACATTCTTGAGCTGAGGTGTTATCCTAGACTCAGCTCTATAAGTTTTTCTAACTGCTAGCAACACTGATTCCATGATCTCATTAGGGTACAGCAGTTCGTAGCAGTGTCAAATATTTTCTAATTTCTTCATTGAGAAACTCTGGGCTGCACACTCGGTAAGCTGTCAGAAACAGAGTGAGAAAAATACTCCTTTTACTCTTGTTTCATGGTTGGAATAGTAATGAATGTATAAGCAGACATTAGTGGCCTTCCTATATACTTTAAACTTAAATTTGCTATCAACCCAATGTATTAACATCTATGAATGAAAGTTTAGATTCCAATTCTTTCTCCACAATGAATTTAATTGACAGGAGAGTATATAGGAAGACCACTAATATGTGCTCATTAGATTAGATTCGTTTATAGTTGAAGCTATCGTGCATAGCATAAAACCAGACTCCTTTACAAATGGTTTGGATTGTCTTAAGTGTTGTAGTTCCACACTGAGGAATTAGGGCTTGTTTTCCTGCTTGTTTTTGATGGTTAGACCAGCGTCTGCCCAAGAATCTTGTGAGATAGATAAATTTTGGCTGTCTTCCTTTGGATAAACTACAGACATCTCCGTTTAAATGAGACCCTTTAAATAAGTCAGCTGTGGACCCGTTTTCTAGATGTACAGAAAATTCTTAAGACTAAATTTTTGATAATAGTTAAGTCACTAATATTATCTTCGTTAGGTTATTACATTATCAGTGCTTGAGGGCTGGTGTCTCATAATGCTTTAATATTCAATCTTTCTGGCACTGGGCTCTGGGCATTGGCATGCCTGGGGCACTTACTGCCTCCTCCCTGGTATGCCTGGGGGCACTTACTGCCTCCTCCCTGGTATGCCTGGGGGCACTTACTGCCTCCTCCCTGGTATGCCTGGGGGCACTTACTGCCTCCTCCCTGGTATGCCTGGGGGCACTTACTGCCTCCTCCCTGGTATACCTGGGGGCACTTACTGCCTCCTACCTGGTATGCCTGGGGGCACTTACTGCCTCCTCCCTGGTATACCTGGGGGCACTTACTGCCTCCTCCCTGGTATGCCTGGGGGCACTTACTGCCTCCTACCTGGTATGCCTGGGGGCACTTACTGCCTCCTACCTGGTATACCTGGGGCACTTACTGCCTCCTACCTGGTATGCCTGGGGCACTTACTGCCTCCTACCTGGTATGCCTGGGGCACTTACTGCCTCCTACCTGGTATGCCTGGGGCACTTACTGCCTCCTACCTGGTATGCCTGGGGGGTACTTACTGCCTCCTCCCTGGTATGTCTGGGGGCACTTACTGCCTCCTCCCTGGTATGCCTGGGGGCACTTACTGCCTCCTCCCTGGTATACCTGGGGCACTTACTGCCTCCTACCTGGTATGCCTGGGGCACTTACTGCCTCCTACCTGGTATACCTGGGACACTTACTGCCTCCTCCCTGGTATGCCTGGGGGGCACTTACTGCCTCCTCCCTGGTATACCTGGGGCACTTACTGCCTCCTACCTGGTATACGTGGGGCACTTACTGCCTCCTACCTGGTATACCTGGGGCACTTACTGCCTCCTACCTGGTATGCCTGGGGCACTTACTGCCTCCTACCTGGTATACCTGGGGCACTTACTGCCTCCTCCCTGGTATGCCTGGGGCACTTACTGCCTCCTACCTGGTATGCCTGGGGCACTTACTGCCTCCTACCTGGTATGTCTGGGGGCACTTACTGCCTCCTACCTGGTATGCCTGGGGCACTTACTGCCTCCTACCTGGTATGTCTGGGGCACTTACTGCCTCCTCCCTGGTATGCCTGGGGCACTTACTGCCTCCTACCTGGTATGCCTGGGGCACTACTGCCTCCTACCTGGTATGCCTGGGGCACTTACTGCCTCCTACCTGGTATGCCTGGGG
>WNWK01047460.1:0-13917 GCA_009830355.1 Cherax destructor | reverse complement strand
AAGGGCCCTTTTTTTGAAAGTCAAAAGCCTTTCCCTTTGGGTTCCCTATAGACATTTCATTCCATGTAATCCTTCGTTAATTGGGAGGTGTTTGAGTAAGATCTCCTAAAGCCTGATTGGTAACTAGAAGAATGTTGTTGTCATTAAGATACAACTACTTGACAGTCCCCGCCTCTCTAAATTTTGGATATTACACTGAGTATACAAAGGCCTATATTTTTACATCAGACCTACTATTTTTTTTGGTGGGGTAACTCTGGCCCCTTAAACCCCCTCTGGTACTGTATTAGTGGTGATGGACAAATTTATTATGTGAGCAATGGGGATTGCCAGTTCAGAGGTACCATCTTTTTTAGGAACTTAGACGGGATGTTATCTGGGCCGGTGCTCTTAGTTGGGTTTAATCTACTTAGTTCTTTTTGCACGAAGTCATGAGATACACTTACTAGTTGACAACTGTTTGGAGTTACTCCTTTATTGGTATAGTATGTTTTAAACTTATCAGAGTCTGTGTTAAAGGTATTTGATGCAGCTGGTAGCTTACTTACTAGTGTTGATGCGACAGTTGTGTAGTATGAATTAAAACAATTTGCTACTTTAGTTGTTTCGTGGCATACCTCAATAAGTGCACAATTAAGCACATAGTGTTCAAGACAGTGACCTTTTCATGAAATAAGATACCAATTGTACTAAGCAAATTTCCTAAATTTGCTTGTAACAGATAATTGAAATGTAGATATAAACCCAAATGTACAATTGTTAACCCTTTCGGGGCCTAGTGCCTAGGCCTTTTGTGTATCCATATGCTCGTCCACAGGATGGATATGGGGTGCACAATAAACTAGCCACTTCGGTGGCAAAATCTAAAATCTAATCGTGGCATACCTCGTTATCAACATTTAGTACTATGTTAGATCTATCTATGGGTTTATGGCTATACCCCAACTGTTTGAGTTGTTGCCAGAGCTTTCTAGGGTTATTCTTCGATTTTTGAGCAATAGTGCCTTGCCTTTGCCCCTTTTTATAAGCCTCTGCACTCTTTTCCCTCCCCCTTTTGGGAATTCATTTTTTGCAATATCCTGTCTGTTTGCCTTAAATTTTTTACCTGGTCTCTGAATTTCATATTATCTAATATCTCAGTAGTCATCCATGGTTCAGTTCTTCGTTTAATCCTAACCTGTTTAACTGGTACAATATTATCAAGGATGGCAGTGAACATTGTTTTGAATTTTTCCCAGGCATCATTTACGTCCGTAACTTGTTATTACTGACCAGTCACAATTGTGTAGCATATTTACCAGTGTTTCTTTACTGTAGTTTCTAGTTGACCTAATTTTATTGCCCTGTGTAGGCCTATCCTTCCCCTAGTGATTTTCCGGTACAGCAAATGATGAAATGATCACTAAGACCTGTGGTAATGACGCCTGACTGACTAATGTTCTCAGGGAGGTTATAAAGTATGTGGTAAATTAGGGTGGCTGAGAACTGTGTGATCCGGGTTGGTGTATTAATTATTTGCGTGTAACTATTTAAATCCAGTATTTGTTTATATCTTTTACATAGCCCGTTATTTTGCTGTTGAAAACAGATATTGAAGTCTCCCAATTACTGTCTCGTCATTGTTATCAAGTCCCGACAAGACTCTCGAAAAAATCCTCTAAGAACTGGTCATGGGTGGGAGGGCGATAACTAGTTCCTTTCTAAGATGGGTTTGGTCTTGGGAGCAACACTTCAAACCATAGAATCTCCAGTTTATTGTCATTTAAATCAGGTCTTGGATTATAGGCTAAGTCGTTCCTTATGTAGACACATACCCCACCACCTTTTCTATTCCTAAGCGTTTTATGTTGTAACCTTCAATTTTGACCTCGTCGTCAGTCACCGTATCATCCAACCAAGATTCCGAGATGGATATAACTGCCGCTCTAGTTTTGTTAGCTAGAATCCTAATCTCTGCCAGTTTTGGAAGAAGTGATCTTGCGTTGACATGAATAAAGTGAAGGCCTGTTGTCATAAAACAATCATAATCATCAATATATGGCAATGGGTCATTAGCATTAAAAATAGGTAAATCAATGTCATCATTGCTAAAGTGTAGCTGTGCCAAAGTGCATTTGTTACAAACAAAATGAAATCTGGCACCATTACCATAATTGAAAACACATCCATTATGCACCCACCCCATACATCTCTTACATATGGTATGTTTCCTGTTCTTCTTTCGTACCTTAGTACAGTGTATACATATGTCTGGTGGTGTCTGAGATATTAAAAATGGTTCTATTGTCTGTGCATTACCTATAGAGTTAAGGTTATCATTACTAGCTACTAGACAGTCATTATCACCATGACTTATCTGTCTATTTTGCACTGTACCATAGATTGAGGTCCTGGATTAGTATGGATATCACCACTTAATAGCGCCACTATAAAAGCTGTGAGCCACTTTTTTTGTTTGGATATGTGGGGTTGCCATACCTTGCTGCGATAGTGGCACTTACGTTTCTGGTAGGATGGCCAATGTTGGACTTTCACTTTCCAGTGAGCTATCACCTCATTCACCTTTTCCAGACCCCGTGACTGATTTCCTTCTTCAGAGAAATTCAATATCATGATAAGTATAATTATGGCAGCCTGAACCCCTCTTATGCCAGCCATAGTCGCTCTTCACTCTCTATCACTTCACAAAAAAAAAAAAAAAAATCTTTCTTTACTTCTTATTAAAAAGAAACCACTGATCCTATCAGACACCTAGCAATGCCTAGTAGCTATTCTAGAAATTACCACTGGTTACTAGTAAATTTTCTGTTATCACATACCCAGATTACACCTTACTTATCCCCTTATTTCAGAAACCCCCTTCACTCTTCACTTCATAGTCCAGCTTCCCTATCGCACTTCTATCTCATTTCCATCCTGGCAGAGTAAAAAGAAGTTTTAATCAAAGGCGATCTATCACAGCCCCATCAATCCCATATAGCGGGGCTCGTTGTTGCTATTCCTCGTAGAGTTGATGTGTCAGCCATTTTTAAAAGCAGTGAGGAAAAAAACGGTCACTGCCTTGACAGATTCCTTGGAGTTTTGTCGTTAGATTTGGCGTTTTCTCCTATGTTTCCCTCCTAATGTACACTGGTCAGTTAAAATGGAAGTCAGCTATTGAAAAAATATCCTTGGTTGGTTAACTATTCACTTCTTTCCCACATTTAGCACTGAGGGAGAACCGCTGGTATAGCCTGACAGTTTCCTTGGAGTTTGTTTTGTAGATTTAGCGTTTCTCCTGTGTTTCCCTCCCATTAACACTGTTGCAGTTGATATAATGGTCAGCTACTGTCAGTATAGTTAGAATGTCGCTTCGTAGTTGTACATCTGGCAGTAGCTGGTGATTGAATAGCAGTCAGCCATGTTTAAATGTTCACTTCCTTCCCTCACTTGGCACTGAGGGAAAAAAAATCGACACTACACTACATTACAGACCTGTCAGTTTCCTTGTAGTTTTGTTGATTAGGTTTTCCCTTATGTTGACTTCACATTAACACTGTGCAGTTGTTATGAGAATCAGTTACTTCAGTGTAGTGGAAAACGTTGCTTGTCAGGATTGTACGTCTGGTAGCGGGTCTGGTATTTGAATGCTGGTCTCCACTTTTGGTCATATTTGGTCCATTTTGCTGTAATCACCGTCAGTTTTCTTGTCACTGTAAGTTCCTTGTATGTTGTTGCAACAGTTCTTGCAAATAGGCCATCACTGAGTCTCAACGGCCGAAGGAATGGCAAAATATAGGAGCAGCCTTGTTGCTGCTGCCTGCAACAGATAACCCAACCTAACCTAACTTAGAATTTAACTCAATGTGCTATCCTACTACAGATACACTACAGCACAACACTAGACAGGAAGCGGAGTTTTCACTAATAATATTCGGTAGATATTATTAGGTGTTATATCCCTTTCCTTAAGTTATTGCTTTAAAAACCTTATTTTCTCTGAGAAATGTTTGTGTACGTTTTCTTTTTTGTGCATAAAAATTCTAACCATAACTTAACTTCACTTAGAAGAATGCTTTAGAGAGCAAGCAAGTTTATTTAGGTACATATACACATAAGTACAATTGTCATACATGGTGTAAAGTGCCTTGGATAACCCAAAAAAAAAAAAATCGGAGTGACGTATTTCCACTGGGATCTTTGTAATATCCTGTTATTTAAAACTTAAAAGTTAAAACAGCTAAATAACTCAACCATGTGAAAATCAGTTATAATAAAAGGAAATACAACTAAACCAGGATAACCCCAAAAAATGGCCAATGTGGCTCATTTCTATTCGAGTCATTTTGTCGTCTTCCCGGAGGTGACCCACAACAGTGACGACCATTCAGGTACCTATTTTGCTTAATGAACAGAGGCAACACGTGTACAGACACTCGCCAGGTGAGTGCTTTGATTGTGAGTCAGTGGCACGACCACTGATCCACAGTTAGTTTAGTAGTGTTCATCCTGTGAGCGGTAGACAATTAAACCCTTGTTTCAGTGAAATAAAAATTAGATTATATTATTATTTTATTATTATTATTATTATTATTATTATTACTATATTGTATTATCATTATTTCATGTTAAAAAAATATATTATTTTTATTATAATTTTTTATCATTATTATTACTCCATTCATTCATGCAGTGGTATTGCCCACCTTAATTAGGTTTAGCTTTACCATCTCTCTAAGGCCCTTGTCAGCCTCCTTGGGGCGGAAGGTGGCAGACAGAGCCTACATATCTACCCACCTGCCTTGGAGAAATATATTAGCCTGGACAGTTTCATAGTACCTCCATGGGAACTTAGGTCTTCTACCCACGCCAGGAGCGACATCGCCATTGGTAAACACCGCGGAATTCTGAATCAACACTCCTCTCTCATGCAAGTGAGGTCGATCACCATGCCCAGCCCTTCTAGGGCAGGGTAGGTGCCAAGGCTGGAGCTTGCTACCATCTGCAGCTCTTAAGCCTGCCCTTCCCGTTAGGGAAGGTGGCAGACCACAGGGGCCTAGCATCTATATACCTCCATGCCTCGTGCTGGTGGGGAATGTGGCTAGGCCTGAGGCCAGTTGTTCCCACCGATGAGGGGTATCCCCTCCTATGGGAGACATAGGTCTCTGACACTCCCACGCCATGGAGCCAGAGCCGGGTCGCCATCTGTTAAAGACCCGGGCCGGGAGAATTCCCGGTGAATCAACACCTCCTCCTCCTTCATGCAAGTAATTTGATTAGAAGCCACCAATAATACATTAATTACATTTCTTGCACCTCTGAGGTAGTGGGAAATATTTTGAGACACTCTGGTCACAAGGAAAGTCTCCCTTCGACACCCACTACTTTCTCTATCCACATCCAACCTGGACCAGAATTATTAAATTATATATAAACAACACCAATAATTGATGCTATTAATACTTATAGTGGACTGTATAGATTATATTAGACTGATTAGAAAAAAAGGAGGGTATACATATCTACATCAAGGAAAAATAATTGTAAAATAATACCACTGCTTACCTAATTTTTGTTGGTGGTCACTTGATGCAGCTGGGTCACCCACAACCTGCCTATTACAAAGAAAATATAGACACCATACCCAGCCCTTCTAGGCGGGTAGGTGCGAGGGCCAGAGCATGCTATCATCTGCAGCTCACAAGACTGCCATTCCCACGGTCCCCCTGGGGCTTGGAAAATGGCAGACAAGGGGCCTAACTTCTCCCTACGAGCCCCGTGAGGGCGGGGAACGTGGCTAGGCCAGGGGACAGTTGGTCCCAGACGATGAGGGGTACTTGTACTTCCTCCCATGGGAAACATAGGTCTCAGACATGTAGACAGCCTATGCTGCCTGTTAGTTTCATATCTTGCAGCACTCTAGTTCTGCCCTCTGTAGGCCTATTCAGATCAGTGAGACACTATATCCAAGTGGCCCACTTCAGCGGCTCACCTTCTGAGAACAACATCCCCCAAAGGTCTGGCTTCCGGTCCCCTCACGTTCTGCCCATGTGTACCTACACTTTTGACTTAATTAAAGAAATCTAGTCAACGGCCGTCTCCTTTCAACCCATGTTACCCCTTTCAGCACTAAACCTGCTGTCAACAGGTAAAACAGCAAATAACAGTGGTTGCAGCGGTGTCCAAACAAGAGTAAGCTTTGTTCTCGCAGTGGAGGGGACCAGCCGATCATCTATTAGCATCCAGCTCACCTGCTGGCTTATAGAGTCACCTGTGGCTCTCAGCGTCTCCTCGATGCCTGAGACAGGCGTCACGGCGTCACCTCCAGCCTTCACAGTGTGTTCCTCTCCTACTCTACAACTCTCCAGCCTTCCCAGCACCCTTCTCCTGCATCCAGTAGCGTCCCTATGCCCTTCTCCAGCTACAAGAGACGGGCGGTGAGGTTTTGTGTGTGTTGGCGCCGTGCGTCCACGTGAGTTACCCTCAGAGTGCGGCTGGCTTACCACTCTTACAGACCATTCTGGAAAAATACCCTGACTTTGCTCCCTGTAAATAAAGCTTTGTTACGTGTGTGTGTGTGTGTGTGTGTGTGCGCGTGTTGATTGCCTTTTTGTCCTGTACACATGTCGATTGAAGGCTGGGCCTGTTGTGTGTGCGTGTGTGTGTATGTATATATGTGTGTGTATGTGTATGTGTGTGTGTGTATGTGTATGTGTGACCCAACAATAAAATTTGCACCAAGAACTCATTACACTTGTGACCGGGTGTAGACTAGTGAAGTGTTCATTGCGTTATAATTTGTTCATGATTGTAACCATGTATAAACGTAAGTAAGTAAATTTACTTACATGTTTCATTACCTTTGTAACTTGTGAGTTTATTACCTTTGTAGCTTGTTAGTTCATTACCTTTGTAACTTGCTCAGCTATCAAAACTTTGGGGTCCAGTCCCTGGACCCATTATGTACCTCTGTAATCTTTTGACTACCGCCCACATGATGGGTATGGGGTGCATAATAAAGATATCAAACTAACTTACCACTCTAAGCCACACCACCAGTCACCTTCCTCTCCACTCATTCTGCTATGCTCTACGCTTCCTGTGTCCAGCTTGTCGTCTGTGAGTGTTGGTTTCTCCAAGTTTCTCCAAGAAGTCTTCCCCGGCTTGTCCATGTGGGAACCCAGCTGGCTTATCCTCCAAGCTAGGCCGTCAGCAGTGTTCTCCGCGTTTTGTATAATGCAATCAACATCCGTCATACTTCCTCCAGCTCGAGCAGTGATTTCTTTTTTTTGTTAGTGCATCAGTAATTCATAACTTTCCCCCAGTGAAAACTTTAAAGTAAAATTCCTTAAGTAATTGTTTGCAGTCCCTTTCAGTTTCATAACCTTGCATCCTCCCTAGTACTGTTTTGGGTAGTAGTTTCCCGTGTCCGTCTGTGTTTCCTGAGGCCGGTGTCAGCAGCTCACTCAGACACGTTTCCCAGTGTAAACATAACCCAAGCGCGGCGACCGCTCACCGTTCTGCGCCAGCCTTCATCGGGTGTAGATGTCTCTCTCTCGCCTGAGTATCAGTGACAAATTTCCCCGTTCTCTCTGGGACGCTTGTCCTCTACAGGAGGGGCACCTGTTTATCAGCTTACTTATAGCCAGCTTCATTTTTTCCACTCTGCGGATAATTATTTAACGGTTTTTGGTGGGAAGCCGGTGGGGGTGTGGGGGTCCCGCTTTGCTGGGGCTTAGCAATGGGGTCCACCGGACCTAATCGGAAACTTTCAAGTTTCTATCTCTATTTCCAAAGGAACTTTTGTTCCCTTTCTTTCATCGCCCAGCCTTGGGCAACAAATCTTCCTCGTACCATCGAGAAGTCGGGCTCGATATGGCTTATGCTGTCAGTGGCCTTGATAACCCCAACGAAGAAGAAGAAGACTGCTCACCGCATTTTATTCGTTCTCTTACACTCCTCATTTTCGCAGAGTTTTCGTCTTCCTGTCCTTCCCAAGTCTTGTCCAATATTTTCTACACCATTGAGGACCCCATAGCAGTCCACAAGCGCTTACAGAGTGTGTACTGCCCATCAAGTCACCAGTACACACCAAGTTGCAGAACCTGCTTGCTTGTGCCTACACACCATCTACAATCAAAAGTTAAGTAAACAGTGACTTACCTAGCATTTCCTAAAATTTGTGACATTATTTAATTGCCCTGCACCAATACAGTCATCACTGAAGCCCATACTTTCAGTGAATTATTCAGTTTCCAGTAGCAGCGTACATTTTGTGTTTTGCCATTTTTTGCAGTATTGTTGCATTTTGCACTCAGTGCCTTTATTCTGCACCTTGCCTACCAACTTATCTTAAATTGTCACTGCCCAAAGTTGTTCATTGTGCTACCCATATTTTTTTTTTGTTTTTTGTTGCAAGTAATTCCTGTGTGCTATTATTTTAATTGTTGCGTCTGCAAGCTAGCCACAAATTGTTGACAACCCTGCACAGTTCTAATGTGTTAGTGTGTTTAAAGTGTAATTTTACACTTCCTAGTGTCTTTTTTTTTATTCAGCCTGAAGTTCAACAACTTGTGACTAGACACCTGAATTTTCTCCAGAGTCTCCATTTATTTGCTCCACAATATTTCTTATCCCATATTTTGTTTATGCTCATTCACCTGTGTATTGCACGTTGCTATTGTTTATGCCTTGTCATTGAGTGCATTATCAGTTCCTGCCATTGAATTTTCAGGAACCTGCTTATTTGCCATTATTGCAGTAATTACCTGTGAAATTCCATACTTTTGAACCAGCATTTTCTTGTCAAATTTTTGTTGTGTCATTGCACACTCAGTTACCGCCCGTAAATTTTTGTTCCTATTATTGTTGACTTTTAACATTTTGCATTTTATTAATTTTATTTTTGTGTGAAATTTAGCAATTCTTGATGCAGTAAATTTTTGTGATTTCTAGTACTATTGCATACTCTGATATTATCAATTGTTTTGTCACCTTACCTTGCTGCAAGTGAATTCATATTTTTGCATATCTAATTGCAACTGCTAGCACCTGCAACACTTTGCTGTGTGTTGAGCAAGCCTGCACCACAGTACAGTTTGTGTAATACCTGATTTAATTTAAATTTGTGCAACCTTTGCCATTTTTTTGCTGCCATTCCTCCAGTTCAATGCTTTATTCTAAAGTTTAGTTGTCAGTTTACTTTTGTTATTGCTAGATTACCTTTGCATTTTGTTTAGTGAACACCCAGCAGTTAATTCACTTGTACTCATATTTTACGTGAGTTTCAGAGTGTTTCATTCCTTTTATTGTTGTTGTAACTCACGCATTTGTTAACAAAATAAGCAGTTTATCGAGTAACACCGTGTTATGTCCTCTCTGACTCTGTGCTGAGTTATAGCTGATTGCTACCATTTCTTGCTTTGCTCTTTTTCCCTTTCTCCGTGACTTGTTTTGAGCTTGAATAATTGACATCATGACTAAGACACGCAGTGGCCGTACCACTAGCCCAGCTTCTGCCGCCGCTGTCAATGATGCCCCTGGTGTCAGGACCAATCGGGGGGGAGAGCGAAGCTTTCCCAACAATTGGTCAGGCAGTGGCCCATATCTCAAGCACGAATGCTACATCATGTCATTCCAGCCCGTCCTTCCTGTTCGACGGTTGGTCTAGTATGTTAGAGATGTGGCTCCAATCGGTCGAGACTGCAGTTAGGGGACGACACTGATGCGCAGTACATAAACGCTGCCGCTGCGGCAGTGGACAGGTCCAAAAGTGTTATCGTTTCCTTCGTGGATTTGGACAAAGTGCGCGATTTGGAGTCGTGGGCCATGCTTAAGGAAGAATTCCGTAGTTACTTCAGGCGTAGGCATCAGTGCCATTACCTCGATATCATTACTAGTGTTCTGAACGAGTGTCAGTCCCCTGATGAAAGCCCCCTCGCTTGCGTTTGTCGTTTTGAGCGAGCATCAAAAGATTTTGTTGATGCTATTCGTAGTACCAAGTGGGCTGATAGTGATGACAGTTGTCAAGCCGCAGTCTCCCTGTCAGCAGGCGACTGTCTGACTCGTGTCATGGCATCAGCGAGCAGAGTTACTGCCTGTACAAAGTATGACATCACTTTGTCGGCTAATTCGCTCACTCCTGTTATGGTGTATGTGACCAGAGCTTTCGAAGGAGACCACGTGCTAGTTGACAAGGACACGTGCAGATTCAAGTCCCTGAGCCGTCCTCCACTGTGTGATGGTTGAGCCTGTCTTCTTGCACATCGAGAATTCCCCTGCAGAAGGACACCTCACTTGTCGACCTCATCAGATTCCCTCTCCCAGTGAGAGTGGAGGGCAAAATCCCAGCTGACGTTCTTGTAAGTGCAGTCCTCCCAGGTGAGTCTGCTACCAACTCTTCCGTCACCTGGCCAGTGCAGGAAGATGATCTAGCTATGACAGACTTCCCGGAAGAAGTTCCACAACTTCTCCAGGTTCTCAATCGCGCACTCACCGCAGTCGCGTTAGATGGTGAGTCCATGGGTCTGACCCCACTTATTTCTCACCATATTCCACTTGATAAAGGTACTAAACCCATTTATGTGCCTGCTTATCGTTTGCCGCACGCGCAAAGAGTTTTCGCTGACGAACTCATTGCAAAGATGCTTCATGATGGAGTTATCGAGGAGTCCATTTTCCCATGGAATGCCCTACTAATCCTAGTTCCCAAGAAAAATGGAACTTGGTGTCCTGTTATCGATTACAGGAAACTGAATGCCTGTATGATCCCAGACCGATTTCCATTGCCAGGTCTGAATGACCTGTTACAGAACATCGGCAATAATAAGGTCTTTTTGACTCTTGATCTTCTTCAAGGGTTTTGGCAGATCCCTCTTGATGACCAAAGCAAGGAACTAACCGCGTTCTCTATGCCTACTAGTCATTATCAGTTCAAGAGGATGCCCTTCGGCTTGTGCGGGAGCCCGATCATGTTCAGTCATTTAATGACAATGATTTTCCATACTCTCCTAGGTGGCATGCTCATGGTCTACCTAGACGATCTCATTGTGATGTCCCAGGATGTTCCTACACATCTCGTAAAACTTGAGCGGGTACTGGAGAAACTAGCCAAGGCAAAACTTTCAAAACTTTCAAAATGCCAGTTCCTTAAGAAGGAAATAAAGTTTCTGGGCCATGTAGTGACTCAGAATGGCATCAAGACAGAAGAGTCTAAAATCTCGGCTGTTCGGAAGTTCCCTAGACCTACGAGGGCAGATGCTGTCTGCTCCTTCGTAGGCCCTTTACCCCTAGCACCATATCTGACCTTTGCCCAGCTCCTTAAGAAAGATGTCCCTTTGAGTGGACGTGTGACCAGGAAAGAGCTTTCGTCACACTTAAAAATAGGTTAACATCAGCCCCAGTCCTTAGATTCCCTGATTTCACCAAAGCGTTTACCTTGACGACGGATGCCAGCAAGGTTGCCATCGGTGCAGTCTTGTCGCAGGAATCCCATGGTAAGCAACAGCCAATAGCTTATGCTAGCCGTGTTCTTACCAAAGCTGAAGTCAATTACTCAGTGACAGAGCTAGAAGCCTTAGCCATCGTATGGGCTTTGAACCATTTCCGAGACATTATTTACCAGTACCCTATCAAGATTTCACGGACTATTTGCCGTTATTATCATTTTTTTTGCAAAAAAGAATCTCTCTGGAAAGCATGCTCGGTGGTCTCTCACCTTTAACGACTACAACCCTGAAGTCCGCTACGTTCTGGGTAAGCAAAATGTCGTGGCTGATGCCTTGTCGAGGCATATAGCTTTTGTCAGTGCAGACAACTCATTCCCCGTCGACGACCAAGAGAGAGCCCAACGGCAGGACCCTGTGTGGTCACCAGTCCTTTGATTCCTGACCAAGGAGGACGTTGGCCCATGGGTCAAGTCGCCCGTTTTGCTGACGGACTTAGTGGTCAACCAAGAGTACTGTGTCGTGTAGCTTGACTGGTGGACACCGACAGAACCGTACACCAACTGGTGATCCCGGAGTCCCGGGTACCTGCTACTCTCAAGTTGATCCACGATGTCCCAGGTGCAGCGCACCCCGTGAAGGACCGCAGCATCAAACAGGCAAGAATGAAATACTTCTGGCCTAAGATGGCAGTGGAAATTGCCAAGTATGTACACCAGTGTGTCGCTTGCTTACAGCACAAGGGTACTGTCACGGGTCCCAATCCCATTCTAAAGTATCCCATTACAAAGGAGCCCTGGGAGAGAACTTCTGTCGACCTGTTGACGAACTTCTCGACCTCGGAGAAGGGTAATAAACACCTGCTTGTAATGGTAGATAACTTGACGTGGTACTGCGAGTTAGTACCCATCCCAGATAAAATGCCCGAGACAGTCGCAAATGCTTTCCGTATGTCATTCTCCGTCATACCTGCCCACGTGTTCTGTCAGACAATGGGTCAGAATTCATAAATGTCACGATGAAGGATCTTTGTTTCAGGTTTAACATTCACCAAGCACCAGTAGCTCCACGCCACCCTGCGAGTAATGGTCTTGCTGAACGTGCAAACCGCTAAGTCCTGGAGGTGTTCAGAGTAACCGTTAATCCAAGTTGTACTACATGGGATGAGGCTATTCCAGATGTTCAGTGTACATTAAACTCTTCTCTCAACAGCTCGATTGGTGAGACACCCCATTTTGCCTTGTACAGCTATGATAAGCGTTTACCATATGAAATTCTGTTTGCTCCGCCTCGTCCAACTTATGACACTGATAACACCGGTGTAGTCAAGATGCGGACCACACAGCTTGTCTTTCAACGAATACATGAGAACCTCATAAAAGCCACAGATAGGTTCACATCTGATCGCAACGCCCACGCTAAGAAAGCAAGGTGGAACCAAGTTGCAAAGTTATGTTGCTCAACCCGACGCAGACCCCTGGTATGCATAAAAATTGTCCCCAAGTTTGTTGGTCCTTACCGTGTCCTACGACAGCTCCGTGGTGAGGAGATCACTACTGGAACTATCAAAGAAGCTCACCTTGACCACATGAAGTATGTTGATCATGTGCAAGCCAAAGCAGAGCTGAATCGTGTGCATTGCAAAGCCACAATCAGACTCAAACTAGTGACAACCCATCTAGTTCTTCATCCACTACCACTCGACAGATGACAGTCCTGTAAGGACTGAGACCCAGGACAGCAGTACATTTCTGTGACATTGACATACCTACTGACTTGTCCGACTCCTACGCTTAGCTACGCTAATTGTTTGCTTGCAGAAATGAGGATTAATGCATACATTGTATAGTTAGTAAATAACGGAGTCAGGGTGGACAACATCATGTAAATATGTAAAATTTATTTTAGAAGGGTACCCATAGTATAATTAATTCCATGGAAATAATGTTATTGTAAGTATGTGCACCCAGTGTGTCTCGTAAAACCTGTATAAAGGTCAGGGCAGTGCCACCCTTAGAGTCAAATGTCACACCTTAGGAAATGCTACTGTCAGTCATTGTTTGCAGATGTGAGGTTGGTACAGCGCTCCAGGATGTGCAGTCAAAGCTTGATGCCTTAGCCCTGGGACAACCTGTAAATAGAAGACTCTAGTTCCAGTGCCGACATCACCTTGCTCTGCCCTCCGTCCAGCTGTACGAGCACGCCAATTTACTCTTCCCTCAGGATGGGAGAGTTTTTGAGGCCTGCTATAATATTTGTATGTCCTGAATTTTGGGTGAGCGAAAGCCAGTCTCCCCTGGGTTAACCATTGTATGTATTACTCTTACACCTTCGTGCCCAACAGTATTATCGTGTCAAGACGACACGCGGTAGGTGGCCAAGCAGATGTAGACAGCCTATGCTGCCTGTTAATTTCATATCTCGCAGCACTCCAGTGCTGCCCTCTGTAGGCCTATTCAGATCAGTGAGACGCTATATCCAAGCAGCCCACTTC
>WNWK01047459.1:0-13917 GCA_009830355.1 Cherax destructor | reverse complement strand
CCTGTACAATGACACAGTGGTGTGTCATTTCAGGGATGTGTTAAAGAATCGCCAGACACAGAGCTCCCTGGACAAATTTGTTGTTAGAAAGAGGTCTAGTGACTCTCAAGCTGGTCCTAGTGGCATTCAAAGAAAAGGAAGTAACCCCAGAAAAGAACTTACCACCTGCAGTGTTAATGGAAGGGATTCCCCTTCCAAACACTAGCATACTACTCCACCTTCTCCCTCCTCCCGTCCTCCACACATCAACAACTCTTCAATAAATGTAAGTGACATGTTATTGTACAATATTTGCATGTATATTTATGTATTCTTTATTAAATTGTGTATTATTTAATGTCCAAAAGTTCTAAAAAATATTTTATTTAACTACTTTTGGAAGTCTTGGACGGATTAAATTTATTTCCATTATTTCTTATGGGGAAAATTGATTCGTTTTACGATTGTTTCGCCTTAAAATATGCCCTCTCTGACGGATTAAAATCGTAAACCGAGGTACCACTGTACTATGATTGCTTTGGTTCCCAGCCTTGACAAAATTGGCAGCAAGATATTCTGGACACTGTTTGTGAGCAATTTTATAAACTTGATTTAATTTAAGCTGTTTTACTCTGTCTTCAATATTCAGCATATCCAATTGTTGTAATTCATCCTGGCCTACATGTTCTCTTGGACCCAGGTCCAGGATGAATCTTACCATTTTGTTCTGGGTGATTTGCAGCTTATCTTTCAATCATAGTACTAGGGGGAGACAGCAATCATAGTACTAGGGGGAGACATCAATCATAGTACTAGGGGGAGACAGCAATCATAGTACTAGCAGGAGACAGCAATCATAGTACTAGTGGGAGACAGCAATCATAGTACTAGGGGGAGACAGCAATCATAGTACTAGGAGGAGACAGCAATCATAGTAGTAGGGGGAGACAGCAATCATAGTACTAGGGAGACAGCAATCATAGTACTAGGGGGAGACAGCAATCATAGTACTAGGGGGAGACAGCAATCATAGTACTAGAAGAAGACAGAAATCATAGTACTAGGGGGACAGCAATCATAGTACTAGGGGTAGACAGCAATCATAGTACTAGGGGGAGACAGCAATCATAGTAATCGGGGGAGACAGCAATCATAGTACTAGGGGGAGACAGCAATCATAGTAGTAGGGAAAACAGCAATCATAGTACTAGGTGGAGACAGCAATCATAGTACTTGGGGGAGACAGCAATCATAGTACTAGGGGGAGACAGCAATCATAGTACTAAGGGGAGACAGCAATCATAGTACTAGGGGGAGACAGCAATCATAGTACTAGGGGAGACAGCAATCATAGTACTAGAGGGAGACAGCAATCATAGTTCTAGCGGGAGACAGCAATCATAGTACTAGGGCGAGAGCAATCATAGTACTAGGGGAGACAGCAATCATAGTACTAGGGCGAGAGCAATCATAGTACTAGGGGGAGACAGCAATCATAGTACTAGGGGAGACAACAATCATAGTACAAGGGGGAGACAGAAATCATAGTACTAGGGGGATACAGCTATCATAGTACTAGGGGGAGACAGCAGTCATAGTACTAGTGGGAGACAGCAATCATAGTACTAGGGGGAGACAGCAATCATAGTACTAGGGGGAGACAGCAATCATAGTACTAGGGGGAGAGAGCAGTCATAGTACTAGGGGGAGAGAGCAATCATAGTACTAGGAGGAGAGAACAATGATAGAACTAGGGGGAGACAACAATCACAGTACTAGCGAGAAACAGCAATCATAGTACTAGGGGGAGACAGCAATCATAGTAATTAGGGAGACTGAAATCATAGTACTAAAGGGAGACAGCAATCATAGTACTAGGGGGAGACAGCAATCATAGTACTAGGGGGAGACAGCAATCATAGTACTAAGGAGAGACAGCAATCATAGTACTAGGGGGAGAGAGCAATCATAGTACTAGGGGGAGAGAGCAATCATAGTACTAGGGAGAGAGCAATCATAGTACTAGGGGGAGAGAGCAATCATAGTACTAGGGGGAGAGAGCAATCATAGTACTAGGGGAGAGAGCAATCATAGTACTAGGGGGAGAGAACAATCATAGTACTAGGGGGAGACTACAATCATAGTACTAACGAGAGACAGCAATCATAGTACTAGGTGAGACAGCAATCATAGTACTAGGAGAAGACAGCAATCACAGTACTAGGGGATGATAGCAATCATAGTACTAGGGGGAGACAGCAATCATAGTACTAGGGGGAGTCAACAATCATAGTACTAGCAGGAGACAGCAATGATAGTACTAGGGGGAGACAGAAATCATAGTACTAGGGGGAGACAGCAATCATAGCACTATGGGGGAGACAGCAATCATAGTACTAGGGGGAGACAGCAATCATAGTACTTAGGGAGACAGCAATCATAGCACTATGGGGAAGACAGCAATCATAGTACTAGGGGGAGACAGCAATCATAGTACTAGGGGGAGACAGCAATCTTAGTACTTAGGGAGACAGCAATCATAGCACTATGGAGGAGACAGCAATCATAGTACTAGGGGGAGACAGCAATCATATTACTTAGGGAGACAGCAATCATAGCACTATGGGGGAGACAGCAATCATTGTACTAGGGGGAGACAGCAATCATAGTACTAGGGAGAGACAACAATTATAGTACTAGGGGGAGACAGCAATCATAGTACTAGGGGGAGACAGCAATCATAGTACTAAATTAGACACATATGCAACACTTGGGTATCTTTATTGAGGAAACGTTTCGCCACACAGTGGCTTCATCAGTCCAATACAAAGTAGAAAGTTGTAAAGAGAGGAGGAGTTTGAGGTAATCAGTCCCTCCGCCTGGAGTCGATGTGTTCAGTTCATCAATCTTGTAGTAAGTACATCATAGGGCAATAGAAGTTGCTTATATACTGTAGACATGTGAGGCGAAGCAGGAGGCGGCGGTGTCATAGTGGTACCATCCACTAGTTGAAGTAGGTCTTCGTCCAGTTTGGGTTCAGGACCAAAAATTTCACAAATGATGCTAATATACACATGCTAGAACTAATATACACCGAACTTGAGAAGAAATTAGTCACACTGGGAATCTTCATTGATTTACGCAACGCTTTTGATATAGTCAACCATGATTTACTGCTCATAAAATTAGCACACTATAGTATAAGAGGGCACTCACTCAACTACCTAAAGTCATACCTTAGTAACAGAAGCCAATACATGTACACAAATGGAGCGAACTCTTCCACACAACAAATTACAGTCGGATTCCCACAAGGAAGTGTCCTGGGACCACTCCTATTCCTCATTTACATCAATGACCTACCGAATTCATTCCAACTACTCAAACCCATATTGTTTGCAGATGACACAACATATGTCTTATCTCAACCAAATTCAGTCATACTGGCAAACATTGTTAATGCCGAATTAAAGAAAATATCAACCTGGATGATGATTAATAAGCTTACTCTCAATACTGACAAGACCTACTTCATTCAGTTTGGAAACAGAGCAACAAATGTTCCACTTAACATAACGCTCAATGGTTCACCCATCACAAGGCTCACAGAGGGAAAATTCCTAGGAATCCACCTTGACAGTAGCCTTAAATTCCAAACACACATACAAAAAATTTCCAAGAAAATTTCAAAGACAGTAGGCATACTATCAAAGATATGCTACTATGTGCCTCAATCAGCTCTCCTTGCACTATATCATTCACTCATCTACCCTTATCTCACCTATGGAATTTGTGCATGGGGATCAACAACATTAAATCACCTTAGGCCACTCATAACCCAGCAAAAGGCTGCAGTCAGAATGATAACAAATTCTCACTCCACCAATATTCAAAAGCCTAAAACTACTCACCGTAAAGAACATTCACACTTATTCTTGTGCCTACTACATACAGTCAACCCTCCGTTTTTGTGTATCTTCGTTTTCGGTGATTTCGGTTTTCGGGAACTTTTTTCGTGGAAATATTACCTCCGTTTCCAGTGATTCGCTGCGTTTTCATTCATGGTACGGAACCTGTCCAGTGCCCAGCACACATACAAAGCCCGCCTCCTACGCACATTCTCAGGCAGTGTAGCATTGTTTCTGAGAGTTCATACAAAACATTTCTTAACAATCCATTGTTTTTGGCCCTTGATTATAGTGTATGACTGCTAAATAAGCCACCATGCGCCCAAAGAAAGCTCCTAGTGTCAGTCCTTTGCTAAAGAAAGTGACGAACACCATAGAATTAAAGAAAGAAATTGTAGCAAAGTATTAAAGTGGAGTCGATAAAGGCTATAGCACCAGCCAGCGATAAAGTGTAGCATGAACAGTGTAGCAAGTAAGTTAAGCCATTAATCGATAGAAAAATTACGACACAAAACTTAACTCCTCCATTGTTTACTATACATTGTTTACTATTGTTTACTATACAGGCTGCCCAAAGAACAATTATTCCATATAAAGAAATTATATCAAGTAGAAATGACCCAAAATGGATGAATAATAGGCTCAAATATCTTTTAGGGCAGAAGAAAGGAATTTATAGGTGCATAAAAAGAGGTGAGGGTCATCTTATAAATCAGTATACTGATATTAAGAGGGACATTAAAACGGGGATAAGAAAAGCTAAACGGGACTATGAAATTAAAGTTGCTAGGGATTCAAAAACTAACCCAAAAAGTTTTTTCCAGATTTATAGAACAAAAGTTAGAGATAAGATAGGTCCCCTTAAAAATAACTCTGGGCATCTTACTGACAAAGACAATGATATGTGCTCTATTTTTAATAATTATTTTCTCTTGGTTTTCACACATGAAGACACTAATAATATCCCAGTAATTAATTTTTATAGTTGCCCTGAAGATGATAAATTATGTAATATCACAGTCACTAGTGAAATGGTTATGAAACAAGTAGACCGACTGAAACAAAATAAATCACTGGGTCCTGATGAACTTTTTGCAAGGGTTCTTAAGGAATGCAAAATGAAACTCTGTGAACCATTAACTAACATTTTTAACTTATCTCTTCAAACAGGTGTAGTGTCTGATATGTGGAAGATGGCTAATGTTATTCCTATTTTTAACCCTTAAACTGTCCACACGTAGATATACGTTCACTAGCGTAGCTGACCGAGTATTTTGAGAAAAAAATAAATTGTTCATTTTCTTTAAAATGAAGAGTGCATTTTGTTTGTCATTCCCACATTTTGTAATACTACATACACTGAGTGCACAGACCCATTCTCTAATCTCTAGGCAACTCAGGCTTATCGTGGCAAGGTTAAAAGTATTTGAAAAAAAACGTAGATCTACGTTCGGTCAGCTACGCGAGTGAACGTATATCTACGTGTGGACAGTTTAAGGGTTAAAGCAGGGGACAAGTCACTACCGTCAAATTACCGCCCAATAAGCCTGACCTCAATTGTAGTTAAATTACTAGAGTCCATTATAGCTGATATTATAAGAAGCCATCTGGATAAAAATAATTTGATTAATGATACTCAGCATGGATTCACGAGGGGCTGTTCCTGCCTAACTAATTTATTAACTTTCTTCGGTAAAGCTTTTGAGGCTGTTGATCACGATAAAGAATTTGATGTTGTTTATTTAGATTTTAGTAAGGCTTTTGATAGGGTACCGCACCAGACACTGTTAAAGAAAGTTGCAGCTCATGGCATTGGGGGAAAAGTGTTGTCATGGATCGAGTCATGGCTCACGAACAGGAAGCAGAGTGTGTGCATTAATGGGGTTAAATCCGAGTGGGGATCTGTGACAAGAGGCATTCCACAGGGATCAGTCTTAGGCCCGTTGTTGTTTATAATATATATCAATGACCTTGATGAGGGAATTACTAGTGATATGAGCAAATTCGCCAACGACACGAAGATAGGTAGGATAATTGATTCAAACGTAGATGTCATGGAACTTCAGGAGGATTTAGACAAACTTAATTTATGGTCAGAAAAGTGGCAGATGCAGTTCACTGTGGATAAATGCAAGGTTCTGAAGCTAGGGAGTGTCCATAACCCTAGCACTTATAAGTTAAATAATGTAGAACTTAGCCATTCAGATTGCGAAAAGGACTTCGGGGTTATGGTAAGCAGCAACCTTAAACCAAGAGAGCAATGCATAAGCGTACGTAATAAGGCAAATAGATTACTGGGATTTATATCAAGAAGTGTAAGCAACAGAAGTCCAGCGGTTATATTACAGCTTTATACATCATTAGTAAGGCCTCACCTAGATTACGCAGCTCAGTTCTGGTCTCCATATTACAGAATGGATATAAATTCATTAGAAAACATTCAGCGTAGAATGACTAAATTAATACATAGCATTAGAAATCTTCCGTATGAAGATAGATTGAAGACCCTTAAATTACACTCATTTGTAAGACGAAGAATGAGGGGAGACATGATCGAGGTATACAAGTGGAAAATGGGTATTAACAAAGGTGATATAAATAACGTCTTGAGGATATCTCTCCAAGAGAGAACCCGCAATAATGGATTCAAGTTTGATAAGTTTAGATTTAGAAAGGATATAGGAAAGTATTGGTTTGGAAATAGGGTAGTTGATGAGTGAAACAGTCTGCCTAGTAGGGTTATTGAAGCTAGGACCTTGGGTAGTTTCAAATTTAGGTTGGATAAATTCATGAGTGAGAGGGGTTGGATTTGAGTGGGACTTGCACATGAGTAAATAGAATTATCAAAGCTTATTTCTTGGGTAGCATTGAAAATTGGGTTGAGCAAATATTCTGTTAGTGGGATGGATTGTGAAGGACCTGCCTAGTATGGGCCAACAGGCCTGATGCAGTGTTCCTCCTTTCTTATGTTCTTATGTTTGTTTAAGGAATATAGAGCCACTGAGACCAGAGCTGCCCTCTGCCCACATCTCCAAGGTAAGTGTAAATATTTCTTATTTATATAAGTGTGAATATTTCTTATTTATAAATTAAAGTGTAAATATTTATTTATAAATTAAAGTGTAAATATTTATTTATAAATTAAAGTGTAAATATTTATTTATAAATTAAAGTATAAATATTTCTTATTTATAAATTATGTACATTGTGTGAATAGAGGTGGTGGCGGCCTGCTGCAGCCGCCAACCACCACCAGCAGTGTATGTACGGCTTATAGTCAGTGGCCCTTAAACCCAACAACAATAACACTACCACCAGTACTCTCATACATAATGACATACGTATTTTATTCATTCTAGAGTATATATCATGTTTCTATGTTATTAATATTGTTTATTGTCATATTAGATGAATTGTGATAGATAAATAAACCGTAGAGCTGATATTAGTGTCAAATTGAAGCATTTTGTCCTGCCTCCCAACACTAAACTTGCCTCCCTCTCTCCTCCTCTTCATCGTCCATACACCAACAAGAGTCGCCAATAAAGGTAAGTGTGATGTTAAATGTTCATTTATACATGTTATTAGTGCTTTATATTTATTTGTCATTCTTTTCTGTATGTAAATCTATATTTAATCTCTAAAAAAATATTTTTTGTTAATACTCCTGGGTGTCTGAAACGGATTAATTAAATTTACATTATTTCCTATGGGGAAAATGGCTTCAGTTTTCGTTGATTTCAATTTTAGTCGATCCCTCTGGAATGGATTAAGCACGAAAACGGAGGGTTGACTGTACATAGAACTCTGTACTCTAATATAAACCCTCCACTCAAAATTCTCCTCACCAACTTTAATAGGACCCATGACCATAACACAAGACACAGATCACTTTTTAATATACACCGCGTCCATATCACCCTATGTAAAAATTCTATGCACATAAAGGGCCCCAGAATCTGGAATTCATTACCAGTAAATATTAAAATAACCTTGATTGAACATCAATTTAAGACTTCTCAAAAACCACCTACTCACCCTAAACAAAATACTCATACTGTAAATAACTTTCAACAATGCTTACTGATATTTTCCTATAATATAATTTCAATTTTTACTATTATGTGACCATCCTACAAAACACTTGTTACAATGTAATATCCTCATATTGTAATTTGAAAAAATTTATAAACTGTTACAATCTAAAGTTTAACTGAAACAAACTCAATCAACTTCTCTAGATCAACAAAATGTGATCAGCCGTGAGGGAGCTTTCTCCAAATTCAACTTCAATAACAAAAACATAAGGTGGGACCAAGTAAACCAAGTCCTAAATGATATAAACTGGGAAGATTGCCTAAGCATCACGGATCCCAACCTATGTCTAGAACAAATTAATTCTGTGGTACTTGAGGTTTGCTCAAGGCAAATTCCATTAAGGAAAAGGAGGAGAAGATGCAAACTAGAAAGAGAGAGGCGCTCCCTATACAGGCGAAGGCAAAGAATAACGGAGCGGCTACAGGAGGCCAATATCTCTGAAATACGTAGGGAGACACTAGTGAGAGAAATAGCAAACATCGAATTAAAACTAAAGGAATCTTACAGGAATCAAGAGACACGGAAAAAACTAAAAGCCATAAATGAAATTGAAAGAAACCCTAAGTATTTCTTTTCTTATGCAAAATCAAAGTCGACAACAACAACCAGTATTGGGCCCTACTTAAACGGGATGGGTCCTACACAGATGACAGCAAGGAAATGAGTGAGTTACTTAAATCCCAGTATCACTCAGTCTTTAGCGAGCCACTAACCAGACTGAAAATCGAAAACCTAAATGATTTTTTTATGAGAGTGCCACAGAACTTGACAGCCGCATGCCTTTCTGACATCACCACGACGCCAAATGACTTCGAAAAGGCAATAAATGACATGCCCATGCACTCCGCTCCAGGCCCAGACTCATGGAACTCCGTGTTCATCAAGAACTGCAAGAAGCCCCTATCACATGCTTTTAACATCCTATGGAGAGGGAGCATGGACATTGGGATCATCCCGCAGCTACTAAAAACAACAGACATAGCCCCGCTCCACAAAGGGGGCAGTAAAGCAATAGCAAAGAACTACAGACCAATTGCGCTAACGTCCCATATCATAAAAATCTTTGAAAGGGTTCTAAGAAGCAAGATCGCCACCCATCTTGATACCCATCAATTGCACAACCCAGGACAGCATGGGTTTAGAGCAGGCCGCTCCTGTCTGTCCCAACTACTGGACCACTACGACAAGGTCCTGGATGCTCTAGAAGATAAACAGAATGCAGATGTTATATACACAGATTTTTCAAAAGCCTTTGACAAGTGTGACCATGGTGTAATAGCACACAAAATGCGTGATAAGGGAATAACAGGAAAAGTTATAAGATGGATCTATAATTTCCTAACATGTAGAACACAAAGAGTAGTAGTCAACAGAGTAAAGTCTGAGGCAGCTACTGTGAAAAGCTCTGTTCCACAAGGCACAGTACTTGCTCCCATCCTATTCCTCATCCTCATATCAGACATTGACAGGGATATAAGCCACAGTGCTGTGTCTTCCTTTGCAGATGACACCCGAATCTGTATGACAGTGTCCACCGTTGAAGACACTGCAAGACTCCAAGCAGACATAAACCAAATCTTTAAATGGGCTGCAGAAAACAATATGAAGTTCAATGATGAGAAATTTCAATTACAGTAGATCGTCATTTAACACGATAGTTACGTTCCTGAAAAAGTCGTGTTAGATAATTTTGTGTTAAATAATTAACAGAACTTATGGGAAAAATAGGGTTACGTTCCTGGGAGTCCCCAAAAAGCCAAACAAGTTTTTTTTAGACCAACAGATCTTGCAAAAATAAAAGTGAATATGTAATTGTAGTTCATTATCATGATGTATTATGTTGTTTTTACTGATTAAGACTACAAATGTAACAGAAATAATAGTATTTACCTTAAATTGTGGGTGCTGGTGTTTGTGGATGATTGTGAAGAGAGTGGAGAGTTATGCTGTGGCCCTACTGGGCTGAGGTGGATGGAAGAGATTCTGGTACTGAAGTCGATGGTTGTACTGAGTGTCTAACTTTAAGTCATTCAGTAAGTCAGTCAAGTCATTCAGTCAGTCAAGTCATTCAGTCAGTCAAGTCATTCAGTCAGTCAAGTCATTCAGTCAGTCAAGTCATTCAGTCAGTCAAGTCATTCAGTCAGTCAAGTCATTCAGTCAGTCAAGTCATTCAGTCGGTCAAGTCATTAATTCAGTCAAGTCAGTCAAGTCATTCAGTCAGAAGTCAGTCAAGTCATTCAGTCAGTAAGTCAGTCAAGTCATTCAGTCAGTAAGTCAGTCAAGTCATTCAGTCAGTAAGTCAGTCAAGTCAGTCAGTAAGTCAGTCAAGTCAGTCAGTCAGCAAGTCAGTAAGTCAGTAAGTCAGTCAAGTCATTCAGTCAGTAAGTCAGTCAAGTCATTCAGTCAGTAAGTCAGTCAAGTCATTCAGTCAGTAAGTCAGTCAAGTCAGTCAGTCAGTCAGTCAGTAAGTCAGTCAAGTCATTCAGTCAGTAAGTCAGTCAAGTCATTCAGTCAGTAAGTCAGTCAAGTCATTCAGTCAGTAAGTCAGTCAAGTCAAGTCATTCAGTCAAGTAAGTCAGTCAAGTAAGTCAGTCAAGTCAGTAAGTCAGTCAGTCAGTCAAGTGAGTCAGTCAGTTAGTCAGTCAAGTCATTCATTCAGTCAAGTCATTCAGTCAGTAAGTCAGTCAAGTCATTCAGTCAGTAAGTCAGTCAGGTCATTCAGTCAGTAAGTCAGTCAAGTCATTCAGTCAGTAAGTCAGTCAAGTCATTCAGTCAGTAAGTCATTCAGTCAGTAAGTCAAGTCATTCAGTCAGTAAGTCAGTCAAGTCATTCAGTCAGTATGTCAGTCAAGTCATTCAGTCAGTCAGTAAGTCAGTCAAGTCAGTCAGTCAGTCAGCAAGTCAGTCAGTCAGTCAAGTCAAGTCAGTCAGTCAGGCGTCAGTCAGTCAGTCAGTCAGTCAGTCAGTCAGTCAGTCAAGTCAGTCAGTCAGTCAAGTCAGTCAGTCACAAACTTATGTTTACCTCTTTTTATGTGTACAAAGTAACACTTCATTACTGCCACGGGTTATGTCTTGTCTAATATTAATCCTTCTTCGTTAATTCTAAGACTTAAATGCTTATACATTTTCTTGCCACTCTGAGCAACACTGTGACACGTATAAAGCGTATAAAATACGTACGAATGCTGGGATGGTGGGGTCCTGGGTGGGTGGGGAGGGATGGCCGGTGGTGTCCCCCGCTGAACAACAACAAGGCTGCTTGTGAGAATGGTTATTTGTTTTTCCTTCCCACAAACTGTAAGTAAGTTTATTCAGGTATACACAGATACAGTTACGAAGATTATCATACATAGCAGCATATGTGTAGAGAACCTAGGATAACCCAAAAAAGTCAGAGTGACAGTATTTCCATTGACTGACTTGGGTTATCCTAGGTTCTCTACACATATGCTGCTATGTATGATAATGTATGTAACTGTACTCACCTAATTGTGGTTGCAGGGGTCGAGACTCAGCTCCTGGCCCCGTGTATCTGAATAAACTTACAGTTTGCAGGAAGGAAAAACAAATTCCCTTTTCCTCAAAGCATGAATATTCTTAGGCAGTAAATAACCATGCGCTTAAAATTTTTTCCCTCCTGCCGAACCGTGTAATATCATCTTTACGTCGTGTAAGATGATAACGTGTCGTAAATCTTAAATTGTGCAATACCGGTAACGTGCAACATAATCTCGTGCTAAATGACGTTCTACTGTACTCAGATACGGAAAACGTGAAGAAATTAAAATCTCATCGGAGTACAAAACTAATTCCAACCAAACAATACAGCGAAAAACTAATGTCAAAGACCTGGGAGTGATCATGTCAGAGGATCTCACCTTCAAGGACCATAACAATGTAGCAATTGCATCTACTTGAAAAATGACAGGATGGATAATGAGAACCTTCAAAACCAGGGATGCCAAGCCCATGTTGACACTTTACAGATCACTTGTTCTATCTAGGCTGGAATATTGCTGCACACTAACTGCACCTTTCAAGGCAAGTGAAATTGCTGACCTTGAAAATGTGCAGAGAACCTTCACCGCACGCATAAGTGCGATAAACCACCTCAACTACTGGGAACTCTTGAAGTTCCTAAACCTGTACTCTCTAGAACGCAGGCGGGAGAGATACATTATTATATACACATGGAAAATTCTCGAGGGCTTAGTACCAAACTTGCACACAAAAATCACTCCCTACGAAAGCAAAAGATTCGGCAGGCGATGTAACATCCCCCCAATGAAGAGCAGGGGTGCCACTAGCACGTTGAGGGACAACACAATAAATGTGAGGGGCCCAAGATTGTTCAACTGCCTCCCAGCATACATCAGGGGGATTACAAACAAGCCCCTGGCTGTCTTCAAGCAGGCACTGGACAGGCACCTCAAGTCGGTACCTGATCAGCCGGGCTGTGGTTCGTATGTTGGACTGCGTGCGGCCAGCAGTAACAGCCTGGTTGATCAGGCTCTGGTCCAACATGAGGCCTGGTCACAGACCGGGCCGCGGGGGCGTTGACCCCTGGAATTCTCTCCAGGTAGACACCAGGTAGACATAGTCTATAAGCCATTAGATTAAGCTGCCCTTAATGCCAAGGAATGTTAGAGGCTCTCCTTACACTTCAGTTCATGATTGTTATTACAAAATCTCGATGTAAACTTGCAATGAAATAAAATTATAATAAGATATTATCTCCTTTAAAGTATAATAATAAGATATTATCTCCTTTATAGTATAATAATATTATCTCCTTTATAGTATAATAATAAGATATTATCTCCTTTATAGTATAATAATAAGATATCTCCTTTATAGTATAATAATAAGATATTATCTCCTTTATATTATAATAATAAGATATTATCTCCTTTATAGTATAATAATAAGATATTATCTCCTTTACAGTATAATAAGATACTATCTCCTTTATAGTATAATAATAAGATATTATCTCCTTTATAGTACAGTGTTCCCTCGTGTTTCGGTCATAATCCGTTCCAGGAGCTAGACCTTAACACAAATTACTTGAAACTCGAAACCTTATTTCCCATACACACACAACCCGCACATATAAAAAGAGAGGAGCTTACGACGACGTTTCGGTCCGACTTGGACCATTTACAAAGTCGTCGTAAGCTCCTCTCTTTTTATATGTGCGGGTTGTGTGTGTATTGTTCCAGTCACGGTATTGTGCCTTTTTTGTTACTTATTTCACATAAGAAATAATGTAAATACAATTAATCCGTTCCACCCAAAAATATTCACAAAAAAATAATCTTTTTAAAGAATAAATACTATAGTTTTACATACACAAAACAATTATAAACTAATAAATTTATAATTAAACCTTTAAAACAACATTTACTTACCTTTATTGAAGAGAGTTGCTGGCATCTGGAAGATAGGGAGGAGGACAGGGGAAGGGGATAGTGTTTGGAAGGGGAATCCTCTCTCCCTGCATGACTGCTACACTCCCTGCATGCCTGCTACACTCCCTGCATGCCTGCTACACTTCCTGCATGCCTGCTACACTTCCTGCATGCCTGATACACTCCTTGCATGCCTGCTACACTCCCTGCATGCCTGTTACACTCCTTGCATGCCTGCTACACTACCAGCATGCCTGCTACACTCCTTGCATGCCTGCTACACTCCCTGCATGCCTGCTACACTCCTTTCATGCCTGTTACACTCCCTGCATGCCTGCTACACTCCTTGCATGCCTGCTACACTCCCTGCATGCCTGCTACACTCCTTGCATGCCTGCTACACTCCCTGCATGCCTGTTACACTCCCTGCATGCCTGCTACACTCCTTGCATGCCTGCTACACTCCTTGCATGCCTGCTACACTCCCTGCCTTCCTAGTGGCACAGGGTGCCACTAGGAAGC
>WNWK01047458.1:0-13919 GCA_009830355.1 Cherax destructor | reverse complement strand
TATGGCTGGTAGTAGGCTGTTGAAGTCTTGGGCCCATGACACATTGTGTTTTCTCTTAGTGTACTAATGGCACCCCTACTTTTAATTGGATGTATGTTGCATCGCCTGCCCAGTCTTTGCTTGTGTAGGGAGTTATTTCTGTGTGCAGATTAGGACCAGTCCTCCAGGAATATGCAGTTGTAGATTATGTCTCTCTCGCCTGCGCTCCAGTGATTACAAGTCAAGTGCTTCCAAGCGTTCCCAGTAGTTAAGGTGTTTGATGGAACTTATACGTGCAGTAAAGGTTCTCTGTACATTCTCTAGATCTGCAATTTCACCTGCCTTGAATGGAGATGTTAATGTACAGCAGTATTCCAGCCTAGAGAGAACAAGTGATTTATAAAGGATCATCAGTGGCTTAGCATCTCTTGTCTTGAATGTTCTCATTATCCATCCTATCAGTTTCCTCGCAGATGTGATAGTGGCACTGTTTTGATCCTTGAAGGTGAGATCCTCAGACATTACCACTCCCAGGTCCTTCACATTACTTTTCCGCTCTATTGTGTGATTAGAGTTTGTAGTATACTCAGTTCCAGGTATTATTGCCTCTAGTTTTCCATAATGGAGTTTCCCTTTTAACTTTAGTAATGTATACAGGAGAAGGGGGTACTAGCCTCTTGCTCCCTGCATTTTAGTCGCCTCTTACGACATGCATGACTTACGAAGGAAGAATTCTGTTTCACTTTCCCATGGAGATATGAGGGAATAACAAGAACTAGTAAGAAAATAGAAGAAAACCCAGAGGAGTATGTATATATATGCTTATACATGTATGTATAGTGTGACCTAAGTAGTGTTAAACTACAGACCAGTGTCACTGACATGTATAGCATCCATAGTTATGGAGAAGCTAATCAGAAGAGTGGTGGAGCTCCTAGAAAGGAATGAGCTTATACACATTACCAGCACATCTTCAGGAAATGGAAATCCTGTGTCACAAACCTACCGGAGTTTTACGACAAGGTGACAGAAGTGAGGCAGTAGCGGGGCGAATAGACTATAATTTTCTTGGACTGTAAGAAGGCTTTCGACACAGTTCCTCACGAGAGTTTAGTGCAAAAGCTAGAGGAGCAGACAAGAATAACAGGAAAGGCACTGCAAAGGATCAGAGAATACCTGACAGGGAGGCAACAGCGAGTTATGGTACGCGACGAGGTATCAGAGTGGGCGTTGTGACGAGTGGGGTTCCACAGGGGTCAGCCCTAGGACCAGTGCTGTTTCTGGTATATGTGAACGACACGACTGAAGGGATAGAATCAGAAGTGTCCCTGTTTGCAGACGACGTGAAGCTAATAAGGAGAATTCAAGTGGATGAGGATCAAGAAGAACTTTAAAGGGATCTGGAGAGGTTACAAGTCTGGTCCAACAACTAGTTACGGAAGTTTAACCCCGCTAAGTACAAACTCATGAAGATTGGGGAAGATGAAAGAAGACCGCAAGCAGAGTACAGGCTAGGGGGCCAAAGACTGCAACCCCTCACTCAAGAAAAAAGGATCTTGGGATGAGTATAATACCGAGAACATCTCCTGAGACGCACATCAACTAAATAACTGCTGCAGCATATGGGCGCTTGGCAAACCTGACGTACAATGTACGTCAGGCCCATACTGGAGTATGCAGCACCAGTATGAAACCAACATCTGATCAAACACGTCAAGAAATTAGAGAAAGTGCAAAGGTTTGCAACAAGGCTAGTTCCAGAGTTAAGGGGAATGTCCTACGAGAAGTTAAGGGAAATCGACCTGACGACACTGGACGATATGAAAGAGGGGAGGGGCATGGCAACGACATACAAAATACTGAGAGAAATTGAAAAGGTGGATAGGGACAGAATGTTCCAGAGATGGGACACAGCATCAAGGGATCACAACTGGAAGTTGAAGGCTCATATGAGTCACAGGGATGTTAGGAAGTATTCCTTTAGTCAAGAGTTGTCCAGGATAACAATCTGGAGAGTGATGTAGCGGAGGAAAGATGCATACATAGCTTTAAGAAGAGATATGATAAAGTTCATGGAGCAGGGAGAAAGTGGACCTAGAAGCGACCATTGAAGAGGCGGGGCCAGGAGCTGTGAATCAACCTTTGCAATCACAAATAGGCGAGTATACACACACAATTTTAACCTAAATCTTCAAAACAAGACGTGGAATACAGTTGTGTCCTTCGCGTATTGCAGACGCCGCAGGCGACGTGAACACAACAGAGAGAAAAAAACCGAAATATGTAAATAAGAGCCTAAAATAATGTTTTTCCTTGGAATCCTCAGTGATGAGAGGGACGTGAGAGGAAAAATAATCGAGTGGTGAAACGAGGGAAGCTGCAAGCAATATAGATTCATCATCATCCTGGTGGCCATTCATATGATGCAAAGTAGGCAATCACGGTGAATAAATCAGAACAGGTGGGATATAAAAGTTAGTCCTAAAACTAAGAGGCCAGTGCGTTAACCACCGGACCAGCTGGCTCTAATGTGACTCCTACAACTAGTTATATTTCTATACACCATAGGGAGGTTATCATAGGCCACCACTGTGACGACAAATGCAGGATCTCACACCAACATGACTGGTGTGTGGCCCAAGCTAACCTTCCTATGGTGTATAAAAATATACTTAAGTTTGATAACCTAATTTGCTAAAATGCTCAGCATAACAAGGGGCTTTCTATATAGTAGTATGTCATTGATGTCAGCTATGGTCTGTATACCTTGTACATGTACTTGTAGAAATAAAGATATTATTATTATATTCGCTTGTTATGGGTTCAAATACCACCCGTTCCCCGATTCCTTTACGATCGTATAATTACGATTCTTGGTACATACCGAGTATCAAGTAATCTTGCAGACTGACACATTTCTGGTCGGCTGCTGTGCCATCTTCTGTCTTTATGAAATAAAATATGTTCGTTGTACCCTTTAAGATCCGTACCTCACCAGCATACCTGGCGTATACCTGGAGGGTATACCTTGCGTATACCTGGAGGGTATACCTGGCGTATACCTGGAGGGTATACCTGGCGTATACCTGGAGGGTATACCTGGCGTATACCTGGAGGGTATACCTGGCGTATACCTGGAGGGTATACCTGGCGTATACCTGGAGGGTATACCTGGAGGATATACCTGGAGTATACCTGGAGGATATACCTGGAGGGTATACCTGGCATATACTTGGAGGGTATACCTGGCATATACCTGGAGGGTATACCTGGCGTATACCTGGAGGGTATACCTGGCGTATACCTGGAGGGTATACCTGGCGTATACCTGGAGGGTATACCTATAGGGTATACCTGGCGTATACCTGGAGGGTATACCTGGCGTATACCTGGAGGGTATACCTGGCGTATACCTGGAGGGTATACCTGGCGTATACCTGGAGGGTATACCTGGCATATACCTGGATGGTATACCTGGCGTATACCTGGAGGGTATACCTGGCGTATACCTGGAGGGTATACCTGGCGTATACCTGGAGGGTATACCTTGCGTATACCTGACATATACCTGGAGGGTATACCTGGCATATACCTGGAGGGTATACCTGGCATATACCTGGAGGGTATACCTGGCATATACCTGGAGGGTATACCTGGCATATACCTGGAGGGTATACCTGGCGTGTATCTGGAGGGTATACCTGGCGGATATACCTAACGTATACCTGGAGGGTACACTTGGCATATACCTGGAGGGTGTTTCGGAGGTCAATGCCCCCTCGGCCAGATCCACGATCAGGCCTCGCGATGGATCAGGAGCTGATCAACCATGAATAGTTTGAATTATTCTTTATGCTAAGAGTTGTGACAATTCTCCTCCCGGTGAGCACTAACAGAGGATGGACTCGACCCCAACCTGAAACCTCTCAGTACACGAGAACTGATGTTTACACTGAGTGCCCTTGTGCAGTCAAATATATTGCGCTAATAATTTAATTTACACATTTCAGGTTATTTATAAAAGTTTTTTCAATATGATCAGATTGAAAGACCATTTGTTATGCAGAAATTGGGGTTTACCTGAGGCCTAATGCCTTGTCTAAGGGCAAAGGGTAAAAGTTACACAAAACCCCTGTAAAACTAGGCCTCCCAGGTCTATCCCCATAAACAAAGCTGATATTACCATTGTGGTTTAGTGCTTCAATGGGTTAGGGTATCAGAAGGGTTACACCAAAAATTCCTAGGTAAGAAAATATAAATTTATTTACTTATATTAAAACTATATACAGTCCAAACACACCTCTTCACATATCAATTAGCAAATCCCCTCAATAACAGTACAGGACGGAGAGGGCGGCCGGGTGGTCACTTCAAAAACAAAACAGCTCAAAATGGGGTCGGCCCTGCCACCACTCCCATCCTCCAGAACACATCTCCTCCTATTTCTTCAGTTCACACTCGTCCTTCCGAGCCCCGACCATGTCCGAGCCCAGGGTGTGTACTGGTTCACCATAAAAGTGCCTATGGCTTGAGTTAGCTACACAAAAAGGGAATACAACATCACAAACTTAGCTGAACCCACGCTGCGTCTCGCTCACCATGCTGCCACATGTGTACCCCCAAGCGACGCCACCTCCTCACCACAAACATTTGGAAAATAAATCCTTATTTCACAGCTTAAACTTACTTTACAGTATTCACCCAAAGCACAGCATATTTCTAAAATTATCATTTACATTTATCTAAAGGTTATACATTATTATTACTGTTTTTTCTAATTACCTGAAATTTATGGCACACTTCTACAATAGCTATATATTACGTATATTTAAATGTCATGCAGAAACCTGCATAACACCATTGTTATGCAGAACATTTCGTTTTGAAATGTTTGTGTTCCGTAGCTGGGTTTGTAGCGCACTCAGCCTACACATTGCTCGTGGTTCGATCTCCGGTACTGGTGGAAACAATCGTACGTGTTTCCTTGAGAAACCTACTCCCTCTGTTTACCTAGCAGTAACTAGGTACCTGGGTGTTAGTCACCTTACACCTGCTGTTCCTGTTCAGGTAGCAAGCAAGTAGGTACCTGGGTGTTAGTGGACTGGTGTGGGTCGCATCCTGGGGAACACAATGGAAATATGACAGTCCTCGATGCCGCACTGACTTTCTTGGGTTATCCTGGGTGGCTAACCCTCCCTACCCTGGGTTATCCTGGGTGGCTAAGTAAGTAAGTAAGTAAGTAAGTTTATTCAAGTATACACAAATACATTTACATACATTATCATACATAGCAGCATATGTGTAGAGAACCTAGGATAACCCAAAAAAGTCAGACCCTCCCTACCCTGGGTTATCCTGGGTGGCTAACCCTCCCTACCCTGGGTTATCCTGGGTGGCTAACCCTCCCTACCTCTCCTGGGGTTATCCTGGGTGGCTAACCCTCCCTACCCTGGGTTATCCTGGGTGGCTAACCCTCCCTACCCTGGGTTATCCTGGGTGGCTAACCCTCCCTACCCTGGGTTATCCTGGGTAGCTAACCCTCCCTACCCTGGGTTATCCTGGGTGGCTAACCTTTCCGACCCTGGGTTATCCTGGGTGGCTAAATCTACCTACCCTGGGTTATCCTGGGTAGCTAACCTCCATACCCTGGGTTATCCTGGGTGGCTAACCCTCCCTACCCTGGGTTATCCTGGGTGGCTAACACTCCCTACCTTGGGTTATCCTGGGTGGCTAACCCTCCCTACCCTGGGTTATCCTGGGTGGCTAACCCTCCCTACCATGGGTTATCCTGGGTGGCTAACCCTCCCTACCCTGGGTTATCCTGGGTGGCTAACCCTCCCTACCCTGGGTTATCCTCGGTAACTAACCCTCCCTACCCTGGGTTATCCTGGGTAGCTAACCCTCCCTACCCTGGGTTATCCTGGGTGGCTAAACTTTCCTACCCTGGGTTATCCTGGGTGGCTAACTCTACCTACCCTGGGTTATCCTGGGTGGCTAACCCTCCATACCCTGGGTTATCCTGGGTGGCTAACCCTCCCTACCCTGGGTTATCCTGGGTGGCTAACCCTCCCTACCCTGGGTTATCCTGGGTGGCTAACCTCCCTACCCTGGGTTATCCTGGGTGGCTAACCCTCCCTACCCTGGGTTATCCTGGGTGGCTAACCCTCCCTACCCTGGGTTATCCTGGGTGGCTAACCCTCCCTACCCTGGGTTATCCTGGGTGGCTAACCCTCCCTACCCTGGGTTATCCTGGGTGGCTAACTGTCCCTTCCCTTGGTTATCCTGGCTGGCTAACCCTCCCTACCCTGGGTTATCCTGGGTGGCTAACCCTCCTACCCTGGGTTATCCTGGGTGGCTAACCCTCCTACCCTGGGTTATCCTGGGTGGCTAACCCTCCCTACCCTGGGTTATCCTGGGTGGCTAACCTCCTACCCTGGGTTATCCTGGGTGGCTAACCCTCCCTACCCTGGGTTATCCTGGGTGGCTAACCTCCTACCCTGGGTTATCCTGGGTGGCTAACCCTCCCTACCCTGGGTTATCCTGGGTGGCTAACCCTCCTTACCCTGGGTTATCCTGAGTGGCTAACCCTCGCTATCCTGGGTGGCTAACACTCCCTGTCCTGGGTGGCTAACACTCCCTGTCCTTGGTGGCTAACCCTCCCTGTCCTGGGTGGCTAACACTCCCTGTCCTGGGTGGCTAACACTCCCTCTCCTGGGTGGCTAACACTCCCTATCCTGGGTGGCTAACACTCCCTATACTGGGTGGCTAACACTCCCTATCCTGGGTGGCTAACACTCCCTATCCTTGGTGGCTAACACTCCCTATCCTGGGTGGCTAACACTCCCTATCCTGGGTGGCTAACACTCCCTATCCTGGGTGGCTAACACTCTCTATCCTGGGTGGCTAACACTCCCTATCCTGGGTGGCTAACACTCTGGAGTTAAAAATCCAAACAAAATCTATTTTAATTCTTGGGTAAAAATGATTATATTAAATTTTTTTTTAAGATATATTGTATGAGGAGGATATTCCGGGGGGTCATTAAGATGGTCATTAACAATGATAATTGTTTATGTCTGGGCATACAGATAATGTAGATAAATGGGCAAAATAACAGGCACAAAAACCATTAATTACGAAATGCATTTCGGGCATTGGAAATGGTTCCAAATTCAACTTTATTTTCTTTCTTGTTTTCTTCGTGGGTCAGTCTCCGTGTTGTTGCGCAAGTCAAAAGTAGTCCCCTACCACCGTTGGTCAGTCTCCGTGTTGTTGTGCAAGTCAGAAGTGGTCCCCTACCACCGTTGGTCAGTCTCCGTGTTGTTGCGCAAGTCAGAAGTGGTCCCCTACCACCGTTGGTCAGTCTCCGTGTTGTTGTGCAAGTCAGAAGTGGTCCCCTACCACCGTTGGTCAGTCTCCGTGTTGTTGTGCAAGTCAAAAGTGGTCCCCTACCACCGTGGTCAGTCTTCGTGTTGTTGTGCAAGTCAGAAGTGGTCCCCTACCACCGTTGGTCAGTCTCCGTGTTGTTGTGCAAGTCAGAAGTGGTCCCCTACCACAACCTGGAGGGTGTTCCGGGGGTCAACGCCCCCGTGTCACGGCCCATGACCAGGCCTCGTGGTGGATCAGGGTCTGATTATCCAGGCTGTTACTGCTGGCCGCACGTAAACCAACGTAGGAGTCACAGCCCGGCTGATCAGGTACTAACTTTAGGTGCCTGTCCAGCGCCTTCTTGTTGAAGACAGCCAGGGGTCTATTGGTAATCCCCCTTGTGTATGCTGGGAGGCAGTTGAACAGTCTTGGGCCCCTGAGACTTATTGTGTTGTTTGCAACATCCTCATTGCTTTCCATTGGGGGGATGTTGAATCGTCTGCCAAGTCTTTTGCTTTCATAGGGAGTGATTTTCGTGTGCAAGTTTGGCACTAATTTCTCTAGGATTTTCCATCTGTATATAATTATGTATTTCTCTCACCTGCGTTCTAGGGAGTACAGGTTTAGGAACCTCAAGCATTCCCAGTAATTGAGGTGGATTATTGTAGTTATACGTGCCGTGAAGGTTCTCTGTACATTTTCTAGGTCAGCATTTTCACCTGCCTTGAAAGGGGCTGTTAGTGTGTTGCAATTTTCCAGCCTAGATAGAAAAAACTACCTGAAGTGTCAACATGGGCTTGGCATCCCTAGTTTTGAAGGTTCTCATTATCCATCCTGTCATTTTTCTAGCAGATGCGATTGATACAATGTTGTAGTCTTTGAATGAGAGATCCTTTTACATGATCACTCCTTTACTACTGAATCTAAGTTCAGCATAAACAATCAGATTGTGACGGTGCACAGATGCCTTATCAAATTAGGTCAGGAGCTGTAGCTAGAGACCTGAGTTATCTCAGAGTGTCAATGTGACACACAACCCAGAAAAACGTTGAACATCACTGTCTAGTCTATCCTCTGTGAACAGAGTTACACAGAGTCCTGAGAAGTATGTTTCGTCTCACCACCGAATACATACTCTACCCAAACAGAGTCTAAATGGCGAGAAAACAAGTAGAGACAGGAGAGAGGTGTTGACTCAATGATGTCCAGCTGCGTAGTGCTCTGGAGGAAGGAGAAGCAGCCACCCACCTCAGGTGGAATCACGTGACTCCTCCCAGCAACTAGACGCTGGCAACATAACAAGCGTAGCGTCATAATCGTTAGTTTGCCAACTCCAAGGCAGCTACTACAAACATGAGTATAATATATAATGTTACATCCTACCTAATGAAAATAGCTAAGTCAAATAATGTCAAATAATATTATAAAGCAAGCTATTAACGATTTAGCTATTATCGAGAATATCAGCAATATAAAATTAAAAGAAAAAGGAAAATATACATTATAAATTTATATATATACATTGGGGCCTATTCTGGGGTCGCAATAACAACACAGTCACCACCACTACACTAGACAACAACACAGTCACCACCAACGCACTAGACAACAACACAAGTCACCACCACCAAACTAGACAACAACACAGTCACAACCACCACACTAGACAACACAGTCACCACCACTTCACTAGACAACAACACAGTCACCACCACTACACTAGACAACAACAGTCACCACCAACACACTAGACAACAACACAAGTCACCACCACCACACTAGACAACAACACAGTCACCACCACGACACTAGACAACAACAGTCACCACTACACTAGACAACAACACAGTCACCACCACCACCACACTAGACAACAACACAGTCACCACCACTACACTAGACAACAACACAGTCACCACCACCACCACACTAGACAACAACACAGTCACCACCACTACACTAGACAACAACACAGTCACCACCACCACACTAGACAACAACAACAGTCACCACCACCACACTAGACAACACAGTCACCACCACACTAGACAACACAGTCACCACCACCACACTAGACAACACAGTCACCAGACTCGGGTATGTCACCCTAACTTCATAACAAAGTAGTTGAACTTCTCAGCAGATATACAATATTTGGGGGAATTTCCTCGTCCACCGAGAAACTTTTCTTATCGCAAAATTCCCAAAATATCTTTTGTATGGTGATTTGAAGAAGCTTGCCAAGACCTTTATTGTTGAAAATGTTATAAAATACCGAGAAGTTGAAGATTAAGAGATCCATGGAGCTGAACTCTTCTCCAGGTTGAGGGACTGACCACCTTGTTCCAGACCATGGAGCTGAACTCTTCTCCAGGTTGAGGGACTGACCACCTTGTTCCAGACCATGGAGCTGAACTCTTCTCCAGGTTGAGGGACTGACCACCTTGTTCCAGACCATGGAGCTGAACTCTTCTCCAGGCTGAGGGACTGACCACCTTGTTCCAGACCATGGAGCTGAACTCTTCTCCAGGCTGAGGGACTGACCACCTTGTTCCAGACCATGAAGCTGAACTCTTCTCCAGGCTGAGGGACTGACCATCTTGTTCCAGACCATGGAGCTGAACTCTTCTCCAGGCTGAGGGACTGACCACCTTGTTCCAGATCATGAAGCTAAACTCTTCTCCAGGCTGAGGGACTGACCATCTTGTTCCAGACCATGAAGCTGAACTCTTCTCCAGGCTGAGGGACTGACCACCTTGTTCCAGACCATGGAGCTGAACTCTTCTACAGGCTGAGGGACTGACCACCTTGTTCCAGACCATGGAGCTGAACTCTTCTCCAGGTTGAGGGACTGACCACCTTGTTCCAGACCATGGAGCTGAACTCTTCTCCAGGCTGAGGGACTGACCACCTTGTTCCAGACCATGAAGCTGAACTCTTCTCCAGGCTGAGGGACTGACCACCTTGTTCCAGACCATGGAGCTGATCTCTTCTCCAGGCTGAGGGACTGACCACCTTGTTCCAGACCATGAAGCTGAACTCTTCTCCAGGCTGAGGGACTGACCAACTTGTTCCAGACCATGAAGCTGAACTCTTCTCCAGGCTGAGGGACTGACCAACTTGTTCCAGACCATGGAGCTGAACTCTTCTCCAGGCTGAGGGACTGACCACCTTGTTCCAGACCATGGAGCTGAACTCTTCTCCAGGCTGAGGGACTGACCACCTCAAATACTTTTTATCCAAGGTTGATAGACAGATTACATCACTTTTATTTAATTTCTATTGCTCTCTTTGTATTTAACTGAAGAAGCCTACTGTGTAGGCGAAACGTTTCATCAATAAATATCCCCAATTGTTGCACATGCGTTAATAGTTATTTGTTCATATTGTCATTTCCCTCCCTATATGACATAGGGACTGTACCTCAACATTACAGAGGTACATAATGGGTCCAGAAATTCCATCGACTGGATTCGTTTATAAACAAGTTGATGCGGCAGTTGCAAGAACCCTTAACACCCACCCAAACAATGATACTAGCATGAGATTGTAAGATGATAAATCCTAAGATTAAATATTTTAATTGATATTCACGTATAAGAATGAATTAAGTAGGTTTAAATTGTCATTAATTAGTATTAGAATTAATGTAGTCTTAGACCTTAAATATTAGGTAATGAGATTAGAGAGATAATGATAAATAGCAGCACTTCCTTGAACTGAAGGGAGGAGGGTACTTTCTGGACGCTAGGACGTTCTTCTGAACAAAGACAGCATGAAGTAAATAGCTCTTGAGGAGATAACCCAGGGACCACACAGTCTTCAAAATACTGCCTGAAAATCATCCCAGAAACCTCTATTCGTCTCTTTCCAGGCTTCCTGAGATAATACCCAGCACTTCTCCTTGTATTTTGTTGGCCAATGGTATTCGGGGAAACATTGAATTTGAGCTTTGGGTTATGACGCAGGCACAAGCTTAAATCACAAGTGGTTACATTGTTGAGTAAATCCCTTTAAATATCAGTCCAGAAGCTAGTATCCCGCTGTATACATGAATATTGATAACGGAAGACCCATTGAATTCAGGGACCCTCAAAGTGCAGGCTAGGGATATTAACACCAATTGAATATTTGCAGTAATCAGTGCTGTGCACATGGCATCTTGAAGTGAGAGGTTCTAGAAGTCTAGAGTCTTTAGTTATCTGTGTCAACAGTGAATTTGCCAGAGTGGATATCTCAAGTTCCCACAATTAGAGGCATATAATGGGTCCAGGGACTGTACCTCAACAATGCACAGACACATAATGGCCCAGGAATTGTACCTCAACATTATAGGGGCACATAATGGGTCCAAGAATTGTTTTTTTTTTATTAACACATCGGCCGATTCCCACAAAGGCAGGGTGGCCCGAAAAAGAAAAATTTTCATCATCATTCACTCCATCACTGTCTTGCCAGAGGGGTGCTTTACACTACAGTTATAAAACTGCAACATTAACACCCCTCCTTCAGAGTGCCGGCACTGTACTTCCCATCTCCAGAACTCAAGTCCGGCCTGCCGGTTTCCCTGAATCCCTTCATAAATGTTACTTTGCTCACACTCCAACAGCACGTCAAGTATTAAAAACCATATGCCTCCATTCACTCCTATCAAATACGCTCACACATGCTTGCTGGAAGTCCAAGCCTCTCGCACACAAAACTTCCTTTACCCCCTCCCTCCAACCTTTCCTAGGCCGACCCCTACCCCGCCTTCCCTCCACTACAGATTTATACACTCTCGAAGTCACTCTGTCTCGTTCCATTCTCTCTACATGTCCAAACCACCTCAACAACCCCTCATCAGCTCTCTGGACAATCGTTTTGGTAATCCCGCACCTTCCCCTAATTTCCAAACTCCGAATTCTCTGCATTATATTCACACCACACATTAACCTCAGACATGACATCTCAACTGCCTCCAGCCTTCTCCTCGTTGCAACATTCATCACCCATGCTTCACACCCATATAAGAATTGTACCTCAATATTATAGAGGCACATAATAGGTCCTGGGACTGAGCCGCAAAGTTTTGATAACTGAACAAGTTACAGTGGTAATGAACAAGTTACAGTGGTAATGAACAAGTTACAGTGTTAATGAACAAGTTACAGTGGTATTGAGCAAGTTACAGTGGTAATGAACAAGTTACAGTGGTAATGAACAAGTTACAGTGGTAATGAACAAGTTACAGTGGTAATGAGCAAGTTACAGTGGTAATGAACAAGTTACAGTGGTAATGAACAAGTTACAGTGGTAATGAACTATTTATTAATTATATCTTGTTACAATCATAATGAGTTATTTATGCAGACATGAATTAGATCACAAACATTACCCTATATTTTAGCAAGTTATGCATTATTTACAGTGAGCAAAGTCAGGGTATTTTTCCTTAATGGGTTATAATATACCACTATGGATAAAATACTTTGATATATTTTGATAATTTCTGAGTGAGTTCTTTGAATTCATTAATGTTATCGCATTCAGTACGTAGTGATAATGATGCAAGATGTAACGCATTCCAGTACATAATGACGCAAAGTTTGACAAAATTGTTTATCTGGCAAAGTTTACATTTTGTTTGGTCTGCATCTAGTGATTTAACCTGCCAAAGATACTTATAACCCAGCAAGAGCCGGGCGGTAGTGACATCCAAGAGTCTGCTTATTTTGTTGGATGCACCATAGACATGTGGCTCCTCCTGCATGATAGAATGATAATAGATGGACTGACTGGTGTTAATCTCTCAGTCTCAAGTCCACGAGGTTCAATTGAAGTTCTTTCGTATTCTTCTTCTCAAACTGACAGCCCAAGATTGTAATCTACGCCCTCTTTGAATAATAATATATATTTCTACAAGTACATGTACAAGGTATAAAGGCCTAGCTGACATAAATGACTTACTACTAGTATACAGAACGCCGCTTGTTATGCAAATTACGTTAATTTTGTCTCAGGATGCGACCCACACTAGTCGACTGACACGAACAGTATGGAAACACGTCCTAATATTTTCCAGCAGTACGGGGGATCAATCCCGGACCTAAGTGTGTGAGCTGAGTGCGCTAGCGATCGAGCTACAATCTCCATAACATAGCCAATTCATCAGTTATATCATACATCTGAAGACTTACTGGTGAGATGGAACCCTCAGCTGGACTCCGACTCAACTGTCCACAGTCCTACCATACCTGTGTCTGGCTTCTGACAAGCATGACAGTCCTACAATACCTGTGTCTGGCTTCTGACACAAGCATGACAGTCCTACAATACCTGTGTCTGGCTTCTGACACAAGCATGACAGTCCTACAATACCTGTGTCTGGCTTCTGACACAAGCATGACAGTATTACAATACCTGTGTCTGGCTTCTGACACAAGCATGACAGTCCTACAATACCTGTGTCTGGCTTCTGACACAAGCATGACAGTCCTACAATACCTGTGTCTGGCTTCTGACAAAGCATGACAGTATTACATAACTGTGTCTGGCTTCTGACACAAGCTTGAGAGTCCAACAACACCTGT
>WNWK01047457.1:0-13920 GCA_009830355.1 Cherax destructor | reverse complement strand
TGCCTGAGAGGACTGTGGCAAGATTTCAAGACAAGTGTGGGTGATTAACCTACCTTGAAGTATGTTTGAAAGAGATATCTAGGTTTTATACCTGGATTCAGATAAGGAACATGCCTTTTGAAGTGGATGATTGGATGTCAAGAACATATTCCAGGTTTATGGAGTAATCCATGCTGCAACAGTGGGATGTTGGATGGAGGGACCCTATGCCAGTTTGCTGGGGGTCTTTCTCTCTGAAGATAACATTGCGACGTCCCATCCCATCATACGTCATCATGGGAATTTAGGACCCAGGTATATGTAACATACACTGGGCAGCATCGAACCTGCAGGCTCTTTGGATCCTTTGAACATGTGGCGGTTGTATGTGACAGGCGGAAGGATCCCAGGCCAGAGAGTCGGACTGTGGATAGGAAACCAGAAGGAGACAGTCCTGTGGTGGATGAAAAAGTGGTCACGGCAACGAAGAGACAGTGGAGTGACATCGTGGATGGCAGTGAGGAGACGTGTCAGACTTTGTTTGGCGTGACCCAAGGTATAGAGGCTGAAGAACCTGAGAAATCGGTGGGAGCTGAGAACCTGGAGTTGGTGATGGATGAGCCACTTCAGGAAGCGCTCAGGGAATTGCTGGACAGTCCCATGAAGGGTGTACCGATAAGTGAAGGGGACTGTGTGGTAGGGGAGATGGTGGGTGTAGGTGGGGGTGATGGGGGCCTTACACCTGAGCTGTGTATGTTAGAGGTACAGCAGGTGGAAGTAGATGTCCATAGGGACAACCCAGATGCAGATATAGATGTGGCAGGAGAGTCCCATAAATGGTTGGTAGGGGTATCGGACAGCGACGATGTCCTCACACCAGCCCAGAGATCTGGGAAAAAGGCGTGGGTGGAGGTGGCAAGAAGGGGTCATGGAGGAGTGCAAGGGCCTGAGGGGACTAGAGGGGGGGCAGGGGAAAAGTAAGGAGGTAGGATTACACAAGGGAGTTGCACAACGGACAAGGAGATCTAAAGGAAAGCCACGATACCATTTTCAAATGTTTCACAATTAACGTAAATAGTCTTAAAGCAGAAGTAAAAAGGAAGTGGGTTGAGATGACTTTCAGATGGTATGATGTGGATGTTGGGTTTATTCAGGAACACAATTATAGGTGCGGACGTGACTTGTTGATGAATGGTTATCGGGTGTTTGGGGGAATTCGAGTAGATTCAAGGGTGGGCGGGCATCATCATAAAGGAGACCAGCCCATTTCGGCTATTAGCATGGGAAGAAGGGGAGAGGGTGGTAGAGTTGATGGTGTGGGAAAGTTAGGGTGTGTTTTGAGGGGTATATATGCCAGCGGAGCATAGCATGAGAAAAAAGGAGGACTTTGTTAGAGAGTGTTAGTCTATCATTTGCGGGGATTGCCATGCTGATTCTGGTTGGCGTTGGAATAGCGTAATACGTAGGAAGGATGTTGAACCTAGGGATGTGGATGTGTGTAGGTGTTCTGAGGGATGTTTTGGGAGTGTGAGGGTGTTGGATGTGGTAAGGAGATGGGTGGAGAGTGGAACATACTTTTGTCAGACGGGGTTATGCAGCAAGGCTGATAGGATGTATATAATGGGGAGGTAATGGTGGGTACAGACAGTGGACGTGGTTTCTCAGATCATAGGGCTTATTAGTTGATGCAAACTGGGAGGGGATGATTAGGAAGTATGGAGGATATTGGAAACTGAACGTGGTTACTAATGGGAGAGGGAAAGTGATAGTTTTGCACAGTGGTGGGCGGTTATGTGGGAGAAAGGAAAAAAAGTGGTGACATTGTGCGGTGGTGGGAGGACTGGGCGAAACCTAGCATCAGGAACTATTATAGGGAAAGGGGTAGGGAGGTGAAGTGGTGGAAGTATGGTTTACAAAAGTATTTGGAAGGTCAGCTTAACAGCTGTTATGAAGGGGGATGAATACCCAGTGATTGAGATAAGGGAATTGAAAGGTCAGCTGAGGGAGTTGCAAAATGACAGATTTGATGCGGTACGATTGCGTGGAGGTATTGAGGACGTATTATGGGAGATAAACTCTTGGTGTGTGTCTTAAGGCAGTTTAGGATACGACAGAAGGGAATGACTGTGATGCGATTGGAGGTAGAAGAGGACATGGATGGGTATACGAAAGGACAAATGTTGACAACAACGGAAAGTATGAGTAATTATGCTGATAAATGGTTTGAGAGGTATTTGAAAAAAGGTGAGAATGGGGAAGGAAGAGGCAGATCTTGGAGGGTATAGTGCGGGCGTTGGAGAGGGTGGAGAAGGAGGAACTGGAAGGAAGGATAAGTGAGGAGGAGGTATGGATGGCTGTGCAAGGTATGAGTAGGAAGAAAATCCCGGGTATGGTGGAATCCCGAATGATTTTTATATGTTAAATTGGATGGCGGTGAAAGAGTGTATGGTTTTGTTATTTAATAGTATGAAAGAATTGGGGACCTTGGGAGAAACAGAGAACAGGAGTGGTAGTCCTAGTTCATAAGGGAAAAAGTGGGGTAACGTTAAAGGATTTTCGAGCATTGTCAATGATGTGTGCAGATTATAAGATTTTTGCTAAGTTGTTAGGGAATAGGATGGAAAGAGTGATAGGAAGTGTAATTGACAGTGGGCAATTTGTAATACCAGGCCGTAGTATGTATCAGGGGCATGGGAAGATTAAGGATTTCATTGAGGGTCGAGGGGGGGGTGTCCTGTGATTAGATTGGAAGGCAGCATATGCTAGTGTCAAGAGGGATATGTTATGGACTATTATGAGGAGGCAGGGGTTCAGAGAGGAGATAGTGGGATAGGCAGAAACACTATATAGAAATGCAAAAGTAAGGGTGCAAGTGAATGGCAGAGTGGGTAATGAGGTGTGTATGGAAAAGGGTTTACAGCAGGGTTGTCCTCTCACAAATCCTGTTTGCATGTTTACAAAACCCCTTTTATAGTTTGATAAGGGAAGGTGTGAGTGAGGGGGAGGAGTAATGGGTTGCAAAACTGGAATCGTAGGATACGCGGATGATACAACGGTATTGGTGGGAGGTGCAGAGGGGCTTAGCAATGTTGGAAGGATAGTTAGTATTTTTGGAAGGGCAATGGGGATGTCAGTGAATGGGGCTAAATCCAAACTATTAGAGGTGGAGCGTGGGTAGGTGGTGGGTTGGATGGCTTGTAGTGGAGCAATTGAAGATTTGTGGTGTAGTATACATGGTAGATGTGCATGAGGCTAGATGAATGAATTCTGCAGGGGTAGTGGGGGGAGCTATACGCAGGATGGGGGGATGGACACCTGGGACGGTCACTTTGCAACAATGCTTAACAGTTGTGAACACCCTAGTTTATAGTAAGCTGTGGCATGTGGCAGCTGTTTACCCACTTATAGCGGAGGATGTGAGGGATTTACAGAGAAGAGTGTTAAGATATTGTGGGGCTTTGGTAGGGCTTGGTTGCGAAAGGAAGTGGTGATGCAAAGGGTGGGGCTCGGGGATTTGGGCTCATACATTTGGAGGCCCGACTAAAAAGTGTGAATGTAAGGCAGTGCTATGTTCGGCTGGGTGGAGAGGGGAAAGAGGGTTGGGGTAGTAATGGGTGATTTGCGTAGGTGGTGGCAGAGGAAGGAATTGCAATCATGCGGGGACATGTTGAGGCACCTTTTGGTAGTGCAGGAACCTAAGAGGCTAAAGTTTAGTGCATTGGGTAGGGTGGGAGGGGTAAGGAAGTGGCAGGGAAAGTTTTTTTTCCGGTATATGACTAGAAGGATATGGGAGGGGCTGCAAAGGCTGCGGTTGAGGCAAGGGTTAGGAAACAGTATTCAGATTCTTGCATGGGGTGTTGGCATCTAGGTCAATATTGTATAGGATGGGATTAGTGAGGGAGTGGGGTTGTGGAAGATGTGGGGAGGAAGACAGCCTATCACGCAGTATATTTTTGTAAATGTTTAGATATGGTTAGGGTATGGTTTGTATGGTTTGCGGGGTAATACGTAAGGTGGGAGGGATATCGGTATTAAGGGCGTTAAGACTTGATATAGAAGGGTGGGTGATGAGGTCAAGAGGGTGGTTAGGTTTTTGGTAGTGGATTTTATATCCGTGTCATGGGGAATGAGGGAGGTACGGATATGAGCATTAGCGGCATCCTTTTATACGACAAAATGCAGGAATAGGGAGGTTTATGGGGGAGCATGGGAGAGGGGTTTTCCTGTGGAAAATAGAGATTTAACTGTGGGAGGATTAATTCATGGGTGCGGATGAAGCTATATAATGTGTTGATCTCCTAGGGGGGGGGAGTGTGAGATGAAAGGAGGGTGTATGGGCATTAGTTATACACAATTAGATAGGTGTATGGAAGTAAGGAATGAAAGGGTATGAGGGGAAGGGGAATGAGTGTCAAGTGCGGGGGGGGAATGACAGGGAACTTTGCCATTTTAGTGGGGGACAAGAGACGGGGGAGGATGTGTGTATGAGTGTGTTCGAGTCGGGAGTTTTGGAAAGACGAGGGCATGACGTGGGATGACGGGGTGACAAACTAACTTTCATGAGGGGTATGTATTGGTGGCTTTCCTGGGGTCTGGAGGAGGATGATATAAATATTGGTAATATAAATTGTTGTGATGTGGATTGGAAATCCCCTGGTGGAGGATTGATGGGTTGTATGGACTGGTCATGGGCATAGCAATTGAGGTAATATGGATTATGATATGATCCATTGGTTGAACATAAGGGAGTTCCTTAGGGAACATTTTGTTTTTTCAACAGGATTTATTTATTACTGTGTTTGAAGTCCTTTATATTTTTGTTATCTTGTACTATGTATGGGGTTTTATATATTCCACTTTTGTGAGGGGACACTTGTGTTCAATGTATGACATACTGTTTAGGTATTAGGGGGATTATTTTTCATAATCCATGTGTAATGTCTAGAGCGATTTTTGTCAACCGCTCATATGTTATAATTTTGTTTTGATATGTATTGACATGTATGTATAACGAAATTTTTTGTGATCAGCTGTTAATAAAGGTGTTTTTTTCTGTTTGGACATGTTTTAGGTAAGGTGTAGGATGAATATTGTTTGAAACTTGATTTACCACTCATGTGACAGGAGTGTATTATTTGTGTAAATTGAATATGTATTGTATTTGGCAGTGTTTTTGTAAATATTAGTACAGGTATGGAACAGACACTATTTGGACAGGGCACCAGGGTCCGAGGTACATTGGGTGCCTATTGTTATTTCCTATTGTTTGTTTGCATAACATTTTTGGAAGGTTGTATTGGGACGTAGGGCACGTGAGAATAATAATTATTGGGGGATGGGGGTATGAACGTCTTGAGCCATACTTATTATATGTAGCTTGATGTTATGAGAAGACATGGCAGTTTTCTCTTTAGTTTGGGCACCATGTGACGTTCGTGTCGAAAGTAATTTATAAACTTGCTTTGATTTCAATGAGGATTTCCTTGTACAGCGTTATGTTTTATCAATGTAACGGTAGGGAAGCATTGAGGAATTTTACTCCTGGTGAAAGGTTAATTGTAAATGAATATTGAGCAATTTTATGATCCCAGTAGGTGGTTTTGGTCATGTATGTGGACCTTCTTGGAGGGTATTATGATTTGTATATATATATATATATATATATATATATATATATATATATATATATATATATATATATATATATATATATATGTCATTTAAATGAAATATAAAAAAAACTTCTACTGAACACTAACACTACATTCTTAAACCTACCCCATATAACCCATACATCTTCGACCCCATTGCCTACACTCCACTAGCCCATCTATCCTCCAATAGTTGTTTATATCTTACCCTAACTGCCTCCTTCTTTAGCTTATAAACCTTCACCTCTCTCTTCCTTGTTGCTTCCATTTTCCTTGAATCCCATTTACCTTTTACTTTACTCTCACTGTAGCTACAACTAAAAAGTGATCTGATATATCTGTGGCCCCTCTATAAACATGTATATCTTAAAGTCTACCTAACAGTCTTTTATCTACCAATACGTAGTCCAACAAACTACTGTCATTACGCCCTACATCATATATTGTATACTTATTTTTCCTCTTTTTCTTAAAATATGTATTACCTATAACTAAACCCCTTTCTATACATAGTTAAATGAAAGGGCCCCCATTATCATTTACACCCGGCCCCCCAAACTTATCTACCAAACCCTCTTTAAATGTTTCCCCTACTTTAGCATTTAGGTCCCCTACCTCAATTACTCTCTCACTTGGTTCATAAGTTCCTACACACTCGCTTAACATCTCCCAGAATTTCTCTCTCTCCTCTACACTTCTGTCTTCTCCAGGTGCATACACACTTATTATGACCCACTTTTCGCATCCAACCCTTATTTTAGTCCACATAATCCTTGAATTTATACATATTCCCTCTTCTCCTTCCATAACTGATCCTTCAACATTTTTGTTACCCCTTTCTTAGCTCTAACTCTCTCAGATTCTCCTGACTTAATCCCATTTATTTCTCCCCACTGAAACTCACCTACCCTCTTCAGCTTTGTTTCCCTTAGATCCAGGACATCCAACTTTTTTTTCATTCATAACATCAGCAATCATCTCTTTCTTACTATTCGCACTACATCCACGCACATTCAAGCAACCCAGTTTTATAAAGTTTTTTTTCTTCACGTTTTTAATATTTTCTACAGGAGAAGGGGTTACTAGCCCATTGCTCCCGGCATTTTAGTCGCCTCATACGACACGCATGGCCTACGGAGGAAATATTCTTTTCCACTTCTCCATGGAGAATAGAGAAAATAAAGAAGAACAAGAACTATTAAGAAAAAAAGAAGAAAAACCTGGATGTGTGTATGTATATATATATGCATGTGCATGCCTGTGTAGTGTGACCTAAGTGTAACTAGAAGTCGCAAGATATACCTGTTATCCAGCGTGTTTATGAGACAGAAAAAAGACACCAGCAATCCTACCATCATGCAAAACGGTTACAGGTTTCTGTTTCACACTCACTTGGCAGGACGGTAGTACCTCCCTGGGTGGTTATTATTATTATAATAATTATTATTATTATTATCATCATTATTATTATTAAAGCAGGAGGAGGTAGCTCTAAAACCCGTAGAGGTCATACAGCTCTTGGGAAATAGGAAGAGATCAGGTTGGGAGTAAGGAAGGAAAGTAGGCCTCCAATTCCGTCAATCACGATCGCAACGGTATCAAGGAACCTCTCGTTAGAAGGCTTTTACAAGGCATTAACGAAGTGGCAGAGTAGGATAAAATGTAAGTGGTAGGATAAAATGTAAGTGGTAGGGTAGGATAAAATGTAAGTGGTAAGGTAGGATAAAAATGTGAGTAGTAAGGTAGGATAAAATATAAGTTGCAGGATAGGATGAAATGCAAGTAGTGGGTAGGATAAAATGTAAGTGTAAGCAAGTGATGGGGTAGGTTAAGAAGCAAGTGGCAGGGTAGGTTAAGAAGCAAGTGGCAGGGTAGGTTAAGAAGCAAGTGGAAGGGTAGGTTAAGAAACCAGTGGCAGGGTAGGTTAAAAGCAAGTAGCAGGGTAGGTTAAGAAACAAGTTGCAGGGTAGGTTAAGATGCAAGGGGAAGGGTAGGTTAAGAAGCAAGTAGTGGGGTAGGTTGAGAAACAAGTGGTGGGGTAGGTTAAGAAACAAGTGGTGGGGTAGGTTAAGAAACAAGTGGTGGGTAGGTTAAGAAACAAGTTGTGGGGTAGGTTAAGAAACAAGTGGTGGGGTAGGTTAAGAAACAAGTGGTAGGGTAGGTTAAGAAACAAGTGGTGGGGTAGGTTAAGAAATAAGTGAAAGGTAGGTTAAGAAACAAGTAGAAGGTAGGTTAAGAAACAAGTGGTGGGGTAGGTTAAGAAACAAGTGGTGGGGTAGGTTAAGAAACAAGTGGTGGGGTAGGTTAAGTAGCAAGTGGCAGGGTAGGTTAAGAAACAAGTGGTGGGGTAGGTTAAGAAACAAGTGGTGGGGTAGGTTAAGAAATAAGTGAAAGGTAGGTTAAGAAACAAGTAGAAGGTAGGTTAAGAAACAAGTGGAAGGTAGGTTAAGAAACAAGTAGAAGGTAGGTTAAGAAACAAGTGGAAGGTAGGTTAAGAAACAAGTGGAAGGTAGGTTAAGAAACAAGTGGGAGGTAGGATAAGAAACAAGTGGGAAGTAGGTAAAGTAGCAAGTGGTGTGTAGTCAGTGATCCGTCTGAAGACACAGCCTTCATGTTGGTTCATGTAAACACATGGTTGTCTTGACAACAACACTGAGGATATCAACAGAACGAGGTGAAGAATATCACGTACAACCTGGCTGCGGGAGAGTGCCACTTCGGACTGGAATGCTCTTCTCCAAGGTGATGTTGGACCAAGTGAACGCCTTCACTAAACGTATAATTAACATTTAACACAAACAAATGCATCCCTCACTAGCAGTATGTAACGAAGCATTCAGATCAGCCTTGGTTTGGCTTTCGTTGCCGAGAGGCAGCTACTGATAAGTTTAAGGCTTGGCAAATGTATTAAGTTTTCTCCATTGTCCCCCCTACTTTATTATTTTTTTTTTTTTTTTTTTTACTAAGTCTGTCCTTAGTGTTTTTGGGTTAAAATTAAAACATTTTAATATAACATAAGTATATGTTTTAAAAAGAAAAACATAATATTACTTGCTGAGTATTGGGGTGGTTAGGTTATTAGATTTAAAGGGGCAGCCGCCGCGCCGCCCAAAACCAAACCCCAAAAACCCCATCCCCCCCCCCCCCCCCCTCCCTCCCCCCCTCCTCCAACCCCATTCGTACTACCATCATAAACAATGATGCATTGTCATCTCTTTCTTATTTACAGTTACAACCCTCCTACAACCACATACGAAATTTATTAACAAAATATTCCTCTGTCAATATATCACAACAAATTAAACAAACAACATCAAACAACACTTTCAACAAACAATTAACAATAATAGTAAATATTTACATATATTAACCACACTCAATCACACTCAACACAAAAAAAACAATATACACCTACACAACCACAAGGGCCTGGGGTGGGCATTTCCCAACTTTCACCAACTTCCAACCTTCTTTCTAGTTGGTGGTGCTTTTATTCAACTAACTAACATACATACATTCATCTCTCTCTCCCCATTTTCCAACTTTCTTCATCTATCTGGTTTAGCGCTCGTTCTTTGATTATACTATCATCTACCATATTATCAGTCAATCTACAACTAACCCAATAAGGAAATTTTAAATTGATGCATTTCTATTCAAAAAGAAAGCCTATCTTTTGGGATTATTTAAATTTGTTATTGTTGAGTCTTTTGTCTGATTCTCCTTAAAATTAATGTGGCTCCAAAAGGAGCCTGTAATTTTTTTGGTTTGTGTCTGAGCTTACTTCTTTTTCGGTTTTCTTAGGCAAAAGAACAGCCTGAATGTTGGGTAGGACACCGCCTTGTGCAATGGTCACACCCGAAAGAAGCTTGTTCAGTTCTTCGTCATTACGGATGGCCAGTTGTAAGTGACGAGGAATGATGGGGTCTTTTGTTGTCACGTCAGCATTGCCCGCCAACTCAGTACTTCTGCTGCTAGGTATTCCATGACGGCTGCCAGGTACACTGAGCACAGCTCCTACACGCTCGGCATAGTTGCCCTTGCGTAGTAGACGATGGATTCTGCAACGGGAACTGAAGTCCGGCCCTACTGAGCGAGACTTTGACTTGCCCTTCACTTTGCCGCCTTTGCCACGTCCGACATGTCTGCTGCTGTTGCTTTGAGTGTGTGTATAAAACCGCTGCTGGAGCTGGATTTGACCTGAGCGTCGGAAGTGGGGAAGGAAGAAGGATGGGTAAGGATGGAAATTGGGAAATAGGTGGGATGGGGGAGAGGTTAGGGTTGTAAAGGTAAGTGGCCTATCACTTGGTGCAACATAATATGTGTGTTGTATGTAGAGTAATACATAAGTAAATTTTAAGGGGAGGATATGCTTTAACCCATCAGTCACACACAGGTACACTGTTGTCTCATAGCATGTGACTGAGTTGGAAAGCATATTATTTGAAGTACACTTTAATTTTTTTTTTTTTTTTTTTTTTTTTTTTAGGCAAGGCTGCTGCAACAGGTGGTATTTGCTGGGCTATTCGGTGCTCTGGATGGAGCCCGGAGCTGGTCAAGCAGTTTCTGCTGCAACAGGTGGTAGTTGCTGGGCCTATGATGGTATTGGTGGTTAGCCCGGAGCTGACAAGTTGTTTCTGAGGTGGTGTCCTAGTATAGGAAGTTGTAGGTGTTACAATGTTGGTTGTAAGATGTAATTTGGAAATGGTAGGTCACCCATAATGGGGAGTATAATCTATGCTGGTAAACATAGACTGGGTCTGAGGTATCCACCCTTCTGGTTCAATGGGGAGATCACTCAGAATTCTTGGTCTTTGGTAGTTATCATTGTGAATGTAGCGCTTAACTCTTTGTTGCAGAGTCATTCTTTGGGTTTGGTGGGGGTGTGGTGATGATGTAATCGGATGTGTTTACAGGTTGGGGGGTTTCTCTGTCAGGTACATATAGTTCTTGCATGTCGTAAAGCTGTTTTTTCGCTAGTTTATTTATCCTTACATTAATTGCAGTGATTTCTTGTTGTACATGTAGGTCTTCACTTCTGATTCTGTCTCTCAACCTGGTCCCAGTGATAAGCGGAGAGCTTTGTTCTGGACTCGTTGAAGCCGCAGCTTGTTGGTTTTAGTTGTTAGTGATAGGGTACGCAAGGGTATTCCAACAGAGGTCTGATCATCATCTTATATAGGTGCTTCTTGATGTGGGGGGGCTTCATTGAATCTGAATAGTTGGCCGAGGCGGGCTTTGCCAGGTTCACTTTTTAGAGATGTGTGAGGTAGAGTTAAGTAGTCTGTCGATCTCATATCCCAGGATTTTGTTCGGGTTTCTGATATCAACCCCTTGTACCTCTTATGGAGATACCCTTTATCTTCAATGGTTGTTGGGAGACAGCCAATGGTACTGATGAGGACTTTTCTGGGTTGGTAGTGACTTCCACTTTTTCTCCCAGTTAGCAGTTCTTCGTAGTTCCTCATTCATTTTCGCTATTACCCTCCTGTATTTTGTTGCACCTGTTATGGGGGGGACGACACTACATGAACAACATCGTCTGCAAATTGGGTGATGATGGTGTCATTATGTTCAGGTTGTGGGAGGTCATTTACATAGATATTGAAGAGTATGGGGCTAAGGCATGAGCCTTGTGGTACACCAGCTGTTGGGGTGAATGGGACTGCAGATTTGCCGTTAAAGTTGGGGATGATGCTTCTGCCCGTAAGGAAATGAATATGAGTCTGAGGAAGGTCCAGTTGTGGTCTGGTAGATCTGCCAGTTTGAATATAAGCCCATCGTGCCAGAGGCTGTCGAAGGCCTTGTGAACGTCCCTGTAGCAATCAGGGCCAGGTGTCCCTGATTCCTCAGGCTAACAGCAGCATCAAAGATGATGCTGATAGCCCTTGCGTCCACGGTGGGACCTGAAACCAAACTGTTTTTCGGAGAAGAGGTGGTTGAATTCCATGTAGTAGTTCAGTCTATTGGAAATGATTTTTCGAAGACTTTGCCGGCGACTTCAGTAGGGAGATAGGTCTATAGTTTTCTGGGTTACGGGTGTCCTTGTTGGGTTTTGAGATGAAGATCATTTTAGCTGTTTTGAATGATGTAGGGAAGTGGCCAGACGCCAGGATAGCATTTAAGATGTTTAATAGGGACATCTTGCAATTTCGGGTAGGTATTTTAACTGTTTTACTGTTATGCCTGAGGGGCCAGGCCTTATTTCTCATTCGTCCCATGACTTGGGTCATTTCCTTAAGGGTGATTGGCCTTGTGAGGGTGCTCGGGTTGAGAGAAGATGTTCAATTGTTGGTACAGGATGGAAGTCTTCGATTTTCGTCACGCCACTGGATTAACCCACAGGTAGTGGTTGTTGAATCTTCCGTGACATTGGAGAGAGAATTTTCTTCCACACCTCCCTATCAGATTAGCTTGATCCTGTGGGTCCTCAGCAAGGTGGTTACATCCTCACCAACCTCATTAGTGAATGAGTGTGTGAGGAGTTGAGTGGGTGAGGGCTTAGCCCCCAGTAATCTACGGATCTTGCTCCAGAAACGTTCTGGTATAAAACCGCCACCTATCGAGCTTCCGCTTATATACTCCCGCTCAGGCTCGAGCGAGGCGAGCACACACCCCCAGCCAGCCAATCACAAGGCTCCCGCATTCGAGATTCTCGATCCTGAGCCGGCATCGGCATATAAAGGGAAAGAACTTTGCGGCGGACACACATACATTTGCAATATTGACGCTGCATCATGCCTCCCAAAACTTCAGGAAAGGCTGCCAAGAAGGCCGGAAAGGCCCAAAAGCAATTGCTAAGGGTGACAAGAAGAAGAAGCGCAGGAGGAAGGAGAGCTACAGTATCTACATCTACAAGGTGCTTTAAGCAAGTCCACCCTGACACTGGCATCTCGTCCAAAGCATGTCAATCATGAATTCCTTCGTGAACGACATCTTTGAACGCATTGCAGCCGAAGCTTCGCCTGGCTCACTACAACAAGCGTTCACCATCACCAGTCGGGAGATCCAGACAGCAGTAAGGCTCTTGCTACCTGGAGAACTGGCAAGCACGCTGTTTCTGAGGGCACCAAGGCTGTAACCAAATACACCTCCTCTAAGTAAATGCCTGAATGCAAAGGAAAGAAAATTAGGCTCCATTGGAGCCACAAATTGATTTCAAAGAGACTATTGACTAATAATAATAATAATAATGAAAAGTAATGGTTTTAAAACAAAGCAATAAAATCAAAAATTAGTAGTTAGTTCATTATGTAACTACTCTTGCAAGATTGAGAACTAGATTAATTGGCCTCCTCCCCCATGTCCTTTTTTTGTAGATTTCATTGAGACTTACTTACGTATTATTCTTTCCATTACATTTCCTCCCTTAACAAAAAATGAAAGACAACCTCCCAATAAAGAAAATAGCTAGCTACAGGAACATGGGCGATGCTGTGGCTACTGCAACAGGCTTGCTTGATTTAAAATGTTAAAGGGTTATTCATTCTGTTTCTCTCCAAACTATGTCTGTCGTATGTCTATCCTAACCCATGAAGGGTCCTTTCCTGTCTGAAACCTAGTCTGTCTAGACATTGCTACAAGATTTAACAAAGTAAGAGGACTCTTTGCCTCTTTTTAATAATAAAAACATCTATCTATCTATGAGGTAGCTATCGAGTTATTTTATTATTATTTTGTCTATATCATCTCTTAAGAACATTATCTTGGGCCCTAATAAGGGCCTATGTTTGTATGATGGATGAGTGGGACCTAGGCACGCTCTCCACGGATGCGGCGAGCTAACTGAATGTCCTTAGGCATAATGGTAACACGCTTAGCATGGATGGCACACGGTTAGTATCTTCAAAGAGACCGACCAAGTAAGCCTCGAGGCCTCTTGTAAAGCCATGACAGCTGATGACTGGAAGCGCAGGTCGGTCTTGAAATCTTGGGCAATCTCACGTACAAGTCGCTGGAATGGAAGTTTCCTGATGAGCAGCTCAGTGCTCTTCTGGTAGCGACGGATCTCACGTAGAGCAACGGTACCAGGCCTGTAGCGATGAGGCTCTTGACACCTCCAGTGGCAGGTGCAGACTTGCGGGCTGCCTTGGTAGCCAGCTGCTTGCGAGGAGCCTTGCCTCCCGTGGACTTGCGGCTGTTTGCTTAGTGCGAGCCATTCTGAAGACTGGTATGTTAAAAGGCCCGTAATCCTGCTTTTTTAGTGTATCTCCGCCTCGATCTCTGTTTCTATTGGTGGACGCGCGTCACCCGAGCCCGCCTACAGTCCCCCCCTTGCTGTTTTTTGCAT
>WNWK01047456.1:10000-13920 GCA_009830355.1 Cherax destructor | reverse complement strand
GCCGCGCAGGATGCGAGTCTAGCGTTGTTTACACTTGAGTGAACAATACCCAGCGTGCTCTTTCAAACATTCACAATACATTTGTTGTGTTTATTGGTGGTTTAGTGATTGTCACTGTGAAATAAGTCACCATGGGTCCAAAGAAGCTTCCTAGTGGCACCCCAGTGGTAGCAGGCATGCAGGGAGTGTAGCAGGCATGCAAGGAGTGTAGCAGGCATGCAGGGAGTGTAGCAGGCATGCAGGGAGTGTAGCAGGCATGCAGGGAGTGTAGCAGGCATGCAGGGAGTGTAGCAGGCATGCAGGGAGTGTAGCAGGCATGCAGGGAGTGTAGCAGGCATGCAGGGAGTGTAGCAGGCATGCAGGGAGTGTAGCAGGCATGCAGGGAGTGTAGCAGGCATGCAGGGAGTGTAGCAGGCAAGCAAGGAGTGTAGCAGGCATGGGGGATTCCCCTTCCAAATACTAACCCCTCCCCCTGTCCTCCTCCCTATCTTCCAGATGCCAGCAACTCTCTTCAATAAAGGTAAGTAAATGTTATTTATTATTTATGTATTATTATTTTGTGTTAATAATGTTAGTTTGTGTATGTAAAACTATAGTATTTATTCTTTAAAAAAATGAATATTTTGTGAATATTTTTGGGTGGAACGGATTAATTGTATTTACATTATTTCTTATGGGAAATAAGGTTTCGAGTTTCGAATTTTTCATGTTAAGGTCTAGCTCCTGGAACGGATTAAGACCGATAGTCGAGGGATCACTGTATAACATATATAACGTAGAAGCATGATAAAAACTGACATTATATAGAGAGGTATTGAAGGGTGGAGTAGGATGAAAAAAAAAAAGTGACCGAGAAAATGTTACGCGCCTGAAGGGTAACTATAGAAGATCACTCTTACCCTATGCAAAGACTGAAAAAAGTGCGATTTAAAAAAATTAAAAAAAAGTTTCCCAAGTAATCAGCTATGCAGGCGTTTCCTGGAATATCTCGGAAGTAAGTCATTGACCTATTTCATGTTGTATTACCGTTAACCCTTTCGGGGTTTTGGTCGTACTAGTACGTCTTACGCACTGGGGTTATTGACGTACTAGTACGCCTAAATTCTAGTGCCCTCAAATCAAGCAGAAACAGGCTGTTAGGCCTAGATGTGATAGAATGGGTCTGTGCGGTCAGTGTGCGCAGTATAAAAAAATTCCTGCACCACACAGTGCATAATGAGGAAAAAAAAACTCTGACCGTGTTTTTGGTTTAAAACAGCGACTTTGCAGTCTATTTTCGTATGGTATTTATGCTTGTATTCTCGTTTTCTTAGTCTTATTTTATAGAATAGATGATATATTACAGAAATAGAGATCATTTTGACTGGTTTCACGATGACAAGTACCTTGAAACTGAGCGCAAAGTAGCGAAAATGTTCGATTTTGGCCGATGTTCAGGAGTAAATAAATCACACCATGCGTCCAATACACATCAACTGGAGAGTCTAATATTCTTGCACAAGTGCGCTGATATTATTTATACCATTTTTACAGTGATGCAGTTGTATACTTAACAGTAAATCTTCTATTTTTTGAGAGAATAAAAATTCAAAATGGAAAGCAAAAGTAATGCAAGAGGGGCCTGGAGACGTGACTAATGAACAGAGAAGATGTTATTTTAGTGCCAGGAATGTCTGCCTTGTTTATTATGGACCCTATTTTGAAATTGGCATCGTTTGAAATTTGTGTGAAATTGGCCAAATTGCCATTTTCTGACTACTATTTTGGGTAGTTAAAATTGGTAAATAGGCGGTTTCTTGTACTCAATCGATAGAAGAAATGGAGTTCTAGCGAAATAGCTATAATTTTAGTAGACTGAAACATTGGAATGTGCCGAAAATAGGGCTCAAAGTGGGCGAAATCACCGATTCCTAAGTGTCATCGCTACCGCTAACTTCGCGATAGCATAATTCCGTTAGTTTTCGATCAAATTTCATATTTTTTGTGGCGTTATGATCGGAAAAAGATTCTCTATCATTCCATAAGAAACAATATTTTTTTTTTTTTTTTTAAATTCGTGGACCCTGAGAACGAGTTTCAGAGAGACCCCTTGGACCCCCAAAGGGTTAATAATACACAGATTGAAAGGAATTTCCCAGCAAACATAAAACTGAATGTTTTAATTTTGGGTGGTGACACTTTTGAAGTGTCAGTAAGGGGTGATTCCTCGATTAGCGACGAAATCATTTACCGACGGGGTCTTAGGCCCCTATCTCTGTCGTTAAGTGAGAAGAGACTATATAATGTGTGAGTGGGGTAGCCAGATGGGGGTTACATTCCTACCACACTTTCATACCTACCATACTATTCATCTTGCAGCCTATATTAAGACCATTAAGACTACAAATATTTTAAGGTAAGTAATGAGTGTACTGTATATGCATTTTATCGCTCTAGGGCACTTTAAATGCCTAGTATATAATGTAATGTTCACTCGAGGAGAAACAAAGCCAGACTGACTCACGACGGCTGTGCGAGGAGGCGCACAGGCGGACAGGTCTGGTATGAAACATGGGGCACAGTGCTGAAAAAACGGTTCTAGTAGTTCTTGTGATTTCATAGCCAATGTTTGTTCTGACACTAATATTAGGTACTCAAATAATCACAAACACACTGACAGGTGAACGTTTTCACCTGCCGTGATCATTTACTATTGTCTAGAATTATATACAACGTATTTGTAGGTCCCAGCAATGTTTTAGACACACTGGAGTATATATGAAACTCCTTGAAGCATGAAGCATGGTGTAAGATGAGTGTCACTCCACTGCTGACAGTGCAGAATTGGAGTGACACTTGATGATCATGCACTGCCTTGGGTTTGTTTATTTTCACTGTTACATATAAACAAGTGTTTGTGTATCTCTGTCTGTCTATTTGTCTATCTGTCTAGCTCTGCTTATCTGTCTGTCTGCCTGTATGTTTGTCTTCCTGTCTCTGTCTCAGAACAGGTATTACACACGATGCAGAATCGTCATGTCTGATTCCTGAACAAGTGAAAATGCGTATTATTTGCCAATCATGCTTATTATGCCTTATATCTACAAGCACAGTATAGCACTTTGTCTGGATTTTTTGGGTTATCCTAGGTAATTTACACTATGTATAATTATTTATGTGTATCTGTAAGATAGAGACAGAAACAGGCAGAGATAGATACGGAGGGAGATAAAGACAACCAAAGTCGGCCAGCTACCCGGCCTGCCAAACATGTATTACACATGTTTCAGAATTGTTTCTCTTTACTTAGGGTATAGGTTATAGGACATTCTGGCAGGATGACACTACAAGTGGTATCAAAATTGAAAGGATGTTGCACATGGGTTATTATCGAGGTTTTTGATATTTCCTTGACCACTTGTGGCCACATCCATCTCAAAGCCACTAAACTCTGAGTCATCACTTTCCTCATAAAAGGGGAGTGTTAACACGACATAACATCAGTGAATGAATCCCTGGTGTTTGCCATGCTCTTTGCTCTAGCTGGCGCTCAATTGAACTGGTGCTCCCACAAGGTACGAAGTGGTCCCAGATTTTTTTAATGCTGCACACACCAAGTGTTAAGACCCATTCTATACTGATCAGGCATTTCAAGCCAATTGTCCTAAATTTGGAGGCAGGAAAAATAAAACGTTGATCTACGTTGAGAGCGCTAGCGGTAAGACTGTAGATCTACGTTTGGACAGTTAAGGGGTTAAAACAAAGTTATCAAGTTGGAGTTTCCTTTTTATTTATTTTTTCTTTCTAATATATGTATTTAATTCACCATTTGGCATCATTACAAAGTGGGTGGAGCTAGCTATAGCAGAGGGAGAAGCCAGCAGTATCTCAGCTGATGATTCACCATGATGGGGTGTGCCTCATGGCACTATAAAATATTG
>WNWK01047456.1:2500-5000 GCA_009830355.1 Cherax destructor | reverse complement strand
CAGCTTTGTATGCCTGAAGTATATAGGTGATATTCATTTTTCTATTATTGTTCTATAATAAAAAAAAATCAGAAACTAATGTGGTCATCAATTTAAGGGTTTGTGATGATTTTCAATATTTATTGTACCAGAAAAGTTATCTTAAATTACTGTCTAATCTCAAGTTGATTGGAAACTTTGATCCAATTATATGTAACATATGAAGAAAATATGTATAGATAATATTTGCTTTGATTTATCAAAGTTGAAAGAATACAAAATATAAAAATAACCTTAGAAGGGAGATGTTACAACAGTTTCCTATTGGATTGTTGTCAGTATTTTATGATAAATTTTGCATTTAGTGATGAATGACTACTTGAAAATGTACAGATTTTAATAGGTGATATAATGAATGTACAGCTTTGCTCTCCCAGTTACTTCAACTCATGCTTAAGGCCTGTGTCATTGCTTGGCTCGAAACATTTAACAGTACAGTGTAATTGATGTAATCTAGTGTGTTTTTAAACGTTATAAGAAAGGTGAACTGTTTGGCTGTACAAGGGTAGATACAAATTTTCTGAAGTGTTTATAAATCCTAGCACTCTGTGGTACTCTTTGGCAGCAAAACCCAGTATTTCTGAGAATGACAAATTGGACAATCAAGTTATTAATCACTGCAGTCATTTGATTCAAGTTCCTTGTAGTCTTTCTTAAGAATTGGGTTTTCAAGCAGTGACCTGGAGCTTATTCTGCAGAGTTGTTAGTAATGTGTAGACTGTTGTCGAATTCAGGTGGTCTGTCTGTATACTTCTGTGTGCTTCTCAGTCACATAATAAGTTAAAGTATTGTTTCATGGGTTTCTGAAGTATCCTAAGTTCTTTGACATAATTGCATATTATTTTTATTTAATACTTTATTAAAAAACTGATTTTACATGCCATATTCCAGGCATGTGAGAATGTTTGGTTTGCTGCATGTTTGACTGTGGTCTGTGGAAAATATATATACGTATATATATATATTTTTTAACACATCTGCCATTTCCCACCAAGGCAGGGTGATCCAAATAATCACTGTCTTTGCAGAGGTGCTCAGGTATGACAGTTTAAATGTCCCTCCAAAGTGCCAATATCCCAAACCCCTCCTTTAAAGTGCATGCATTGTCCTTTCCTCTTCCAGGACTCTTAAGTCAGGCTAACTGGTTTCCCTAAATCACTTCACAAAATATTACCCTGCTCACACATTTTCCATAATAAAACACTTTGAAAAAAAAAGGGAATAAAATTAGGGTGGATTGAAATGGGCAGTGAGCCAGACATTTCCTGTGCTTACTAAATTAATATAAATCACAATATTGTGCCTGGAAGAAATGACAAATTACAAATGAAATTAAACAGTACTTTGGTTTGCCCTGAACATGATTCTTATAACTTCTGCCATTAATACTTTGGGCATTTACTGTCGTTACCTTTGCTTTGACAAATAGAAACACAAGAAGTCTTTATCTTTCCATCTCTAATATCTTTTTTTTTTTTTTTCCCATAATGTTATGGGTTAAACCCATCACTTGCTGTTCTTTTGTTTTGAGCCTTCACAGACTATTGTCGAATTGATCTCAAAACACAACATTCCTAACATAAATCTTTGTTCCAGCTGTCTTGACAGATGCTTGCCTTTGTCTTTATGCTGATGATGAGCTCTTGATCCAAGGCACTCTACTTCCTCCCCTCCCCTCCCCCTTGATCAAACTTGATTGCTTCCCACTAATCTATGGGTTTAACTTTTACCCTGATTAAAATAAAACTAAATGCCTCTGAAGTTAATAGTTCTTCAGAACATGCTTGACTTTCCTCATCTCCCACAGCCATTACTACTACAGTGGTACCCCGGTTTACGATGGTCCCCAAACTCACCCTTTTATGTAAGTTTATTTTTTTAAATGCTTTTGTAAGTGTAATTTTGGGGGTCTAAATGGACTAGTCTATTTTACAACTTTTCTTAAGGAGATAAATTCGTTTGGTAATGGCACTTGAACAGCATTCTGGAATGAAAAAATATCGTAAACCGGGGTACCACTGTACTGGCTTTCAGCATTTTTGTATTCATTTGTGATAATAATCCATGGTGTTGTATTTGCATAGCACTAGAAAGCCAGTACACACATAACCTGCACACAGAGAGGAGCCCACGATGATGTTTCAGTCCGACTTGGACCATTTACAAAGTCACACTGTGAGACTTCATAAATGGTCCAAGTGTGGGTTATTTATGTATTGTTTCAGTCATGGTATTGTGCCTTTTTGTTCTTTAGAAAGCCAGTACAGTGGACCCTCGGTTAACGAATACCCCGGAAATCGTGCAATTATGTAAGTATAATTTTGTAAGTTCTTGTGGAAGTGTATTTTTGGGGGTCTGAAATAGACTAACCTACGTGAAATTTTTCCTTAAGGGAGTAAATTCGTTCGGTAATGGCACTTGAGCAGACTTCAGGAGTGAAGTTTTCGAAACTCGGGTCCAC
>WNWK01047455.1:0-13920 GCA_009830355.1 Cherax destructor | reverse complement strand
ACATATATTATTACGGTATTGCAGTGTTGGTTATGAGAGCCGAATCCTTTAGATAACAGGCCGAGTAATGGGGTTTTGCCCCAAGCTCTCTAACTAATATTGTAATAACCCCCCTCTCCCCCTTTTTCCTTTTGAGTAAGGAGGTGGTGGTAGAAGTCACGTGACCTACCTAACCTTCACGCTGGCTGTAGAAGCTGGAGTCAGTGTTTAGATACCAGCCAACGACATAACACTCCTGATTTGCTCTTATAAACTAACTATTGTTGGTTTTCTACAATTTGTATATTCTGATAAATTGTATAATTGTCTGACTGATCTAGTATTAAGACTAGATATTTCACTCTGAAGGAAATCTGTATATACGTCATATTCTTCAGATTTAATGTAACCATGTATTTTAAGGCATATTCTTTGAAACTTTCAGAAGTAGACCTTACAGTAACTATTCTTTACAAGGATACTGTATAATGATAATGATACTGTATGATGAGGGTGTCTTATGTTTTATATATAACTACTTCATTATTGAAGATTATTATTACCCCCAAACTCTCTGCCTATAATTATGATCAAATCAGAAAGAAAGGATGTACTTATGGTGGTATATTGACCTGGGAGTCTAACACCTCCATCCATTCTTATTTACCCTCATTGTTTTGTGTTGTAATGTGTGTGTGTGTGTGTGTGTTTGGTGGGTGGTGGGGATTGTAAGGGGGAGAAGAGGAGGAGAGGTGGAGAGGAGGAGAGGGGGACAGGAGAGGGAAGGAGAGAAAGGGAAAGGGAGGGAGGGAGGGGGAAACGAGGGAAGAGGGAAGGGAGAGGGAGAGAAGGGAGGAGAGAGGAGAGGAAGTGGAAAGGAGGAGAGGGAAAGGAGAGAAGAGAGAGGGAGGAGGAGGAGAAGGAGGAGGAGGAGAGGGTGGAAGAGAGGAAGGGAAGAGAAGAAGGAGAGGAGAAGAGAGAGGGAGGGGTGAGGAGGGAAGAGAGAAGGAAAGGGAGAGGGGTGGAAGGAGGGAGGAGAGGGTGGAAGGAGGAAGGAAGAGGAGAAAGAGAGGAGGGGGTGGAGGAGGAAGAAGAGGAGGAGGGAGGAGGGTGGAGGAGGAGAAGAAGGAGGAGGAGGGAGGAGGAGGGGAGGAGGAGAGAGGGAGGAGGGGGGAGGAGGAGGGGAGGAGAGGAGGGTGAAGGAGGTCCTAACGGTCAGAAGGCTGTTTGTGGGTTAGTGCGAACAAGCATATGTGTGCCGGTACTCACCTAGTTGTGGTTGCAAGGGTCGATTCACAGCTCCTGGCCCCGCCTCTTCACTGCCGCTACTCGGTCACTCTACCCTTGTACTCACCTAATTGTACTCACCTAATTGTGGCTGCAGGGGTCGAGACTCAGCTCCTGGCCCCGCCTCTTCGCTGTCCGCTACTGGGTCTCTGCTCTCCCTGCTCCATGAGCTTTATCATACCTTGTCTTAAAACTATGTATGGTTCCTGCCTCCACTATATCTTTCTCTAGACTATTCCACTTCCTGACTACTCTGTGGCTGAAGAAATGATTCCTAACATCCCTTTGACTCATCTGAGTCTTCAGCTTCCAGTTGTGTCCCCTTGTTTCTGTGTTCCTCTCTGGAACATCCTGTCACTGTCTACCTTGTCGATTCCCCACAGTATTTTGTATGTCGTTATCATGTCTCCTCTGACCCTTCTTTCCTCCAGTGTTGTTAGTCCTATTTCCCTCAGCCTTTCTTCATAGGACAGACCCCTGAGTTGTGGAACTAACCTTGTCGCAAACCTTTGCACTTTCTCTAGTTTCTTTATGTGCTTGACCAGGTGTGGGTTCCAGACTGGTGCTGCATATTCTAGTATGGGCCTGACGTACAGGGTGTACAGTGTCTTAAACGAGTCCTTGTTAAGGTAACGGAACGCTAATCTTAGGTTTGCCAGTCGCCCATATGCTGCCGCAGTTATCTGGTTGATGTGTGCCTCCGGAGACGTGCTTGGCGTTATACTCACCCCAAGGTCTTTCTCCTTTTCCGAGGTTTGTAGCCTTTGTCCGCCTAGCCTGTACTCTGTCAGCGGTCTTCTTTGCCCTTCTCCGATCTTCATGACTTTGCATTTGGTGGGACTGAACTCGAGAAGCCATTTGCTAGACCAGATGTCAAGCTTGTTCAGGTCTGTTTGAAGTCCTGCTTGGTCCTCCTCCGATGTGATTCTCCTCATTAATTTCACATCATCTGCGAACAGAACACTTCTGAGTCTATCCCATCTGTCATGTCATTTACATATACCAAGAATAACACTGGTCCTAGGACTGACCCCTGCGGAACGCCGCTCGTCACAGGTGCCCACTGTGATACCTCATCACGCACCATGACCCGTTGTTGCCTCCCTGTGAGGTATTCCCTGATCCATTCCAGTGCCCTTCCTGTTATACGTGCTTGTTCTTCCAGCTTCTTTACTAATCTCATGTGAGGAACTGTGTCGAAGGCCTTCCTGCAGTCCAGGAAAATGCAATCAACCCACCCTTCTCTCTCTTGCCTTACCTCTTTTACTTTATCATAGAACTCTAGGAGGTTTGTTACACAGGATTTGCCTAACCGGAATCCGTGCTGCCTGGTGTTTATTATCCTGTTCAGCTCGAGGTGCTCCAATATTCTTTTCCTGATGATTTTCTCCAGGACTTTGCACACTATACATGTAAGTGATACAGGTCTATAGTTTAGTGCCTCTTTTCTGTCTCCTTTTTAAAGATGGGGACTACGTTGGCCTTCTTCCATACCTCAGGTAACTGCCCATTTTCAAGGGATGTGTTGAATATTATGGTAAGTGGCACACTCAGTACCTCAGCTCCTTCCCGAAGAACCCACGGGGAGATGTTGTCTGGACCCATCGCCTTTGAGGTATCAAGGTCACTGAGTAACTGCTTCACCTCCTCCTCAGTTGTGTGTATGCCCTCTAGTGCTTGATACATCCCTTGTTGGTGGCCCACCCCATCCTGTCTACCCAGCTGCCTTGCTTCCTCCACTGTGAATACTTCCTTAAACCTCAAGTTGAGCTCCTCACATACCACTTGATCATTACTTGTGAGTTCCCCATCTTCTCTGTGTGTGTGTGCCCGTGTGCATATGTGTGTGTGTGTGTGTGTGTACTCACCTAGTTGTGGTTGCAGGGGTCGAGTCATAGCTCCTGGCCCCGCCTCTTCACTGGCCGCTACTGGGTCACGCTCCCTGCTCCATGAGCTTTATCATACCTCTCCTTGTGTGTGTGTGTGTGTGTGTGTGTGTGTGTGTGTGATTGTGTGTGTGTGTGTGTGTGTGCATGTGTTGATGTGTGCATGTGTGTTCATGTGTTTGTACTCGCATAGTTGTACTCACCTAGTTGTGGTTGCAGGGCTTGAGTCACAGCTCCTGGCCCCACCTCTTCACTGGCCGCTACTAGGTCACTCTTCCTGCTCCATGAGCTTTATCATACCTCTTCTTAAAGCTATGTATGGATCCTGCCTCCACTACATCACTTCCAAGGCTATTCCATTTCCTGACAACTCTGTGACCCCTTGTTGCTGTGTCCCATCTCTGGAACATCCTGTCTCAGTCCATCTTGTCGATTCTTCTCAGTATTTAATACGTCGTTATCATATCCCCCCTATCTCTCCTGTCCTCCAGTGTCATCAGGTCGATTAACCTCTCCTCGTAGTACATGCCCCTTAGCTCCAGGACTAGTCTTGTTGCAAACCATTGCACTTTGTCTAATTCCTAACGTGCTTGGCTAGGTGTGGGTTCCAAACTGGTGCTGCATACTCCAATATAGGCCTAATGACCACGGTGTACAGGGTCCTGAACGATTTCATATTGAGATGTCGGAATGCTATTCTTAGGTTTGCTAGGCTCCCGTATGCTGCAGTAGTTATTTGGTTGACGTGCGCCTCAGGAGATGTGCCTGGTGTTATACTCACCGGCCCCCTTAGACTGTACTCTGTCTGTGGACTTCTTTGCCCTTCCCCAATATTCATGACTTTGCACTTGGTGGGTTGAACTCCAGGAGCCAGTTTCTGGTCCAGGTCTGCAGCCTGTTCAGATCCCTTTGTAGTTCTGCCTGGTCCTAGTCCGATTGAATTCTTCTCATCAACTTCACATCATCTGCAAACAGGGACACTTCTGAGTCTTCCTTCCATCACGTCGTTCACATATACCAGAAACAACACTGGTCATAGGACTGACCCCTGTGGAACCCCGCTCGCCACAGGCGCCCACTCTGACACTTCGTCACTTACCATGTTGTCTTCCTGACAGGTATTCCCTGATCCATTGCAGTGCCTTCCCTGTTATCCCTTCCTGGTTCTCCAGCTTCTGCAATAATCTCTTGTGTGGAACTGTGTCAAACGCCTTTTTACAGTCCAAGAAAATGCAATCTACCCACCTCTCTCTCTCTCTCTCTCTCTCTCTCTCTCTCTCTCTCTCTCTCTCTCTCTCTCTTGTCTTACTGCTGTCACCCTGTCATAGAACTTCAGTAGTGACACAGGATTTCCCATCCCTGAAACCGTGCTGGTTGTCATTGATAAATTCCTTTCTAGGTGCTCCACCACTCTTCTGATAATCTTCTCCATGACATTGCATACTGTACATGTCAGTGACACTGGTCTGTAGTTTACTGCTTCATGTCTGTCTCATTTTTTTAAAAATTGGGACTACATTTGCTGTCTTCCATACCTCAAGTTTCGATTGATGTGTTGAAGATTGTTGTTAGTGGTACATATAGCACCTCTGCTCCGTCTCTCAGGACCCTATTAAGTAGTCTCTTGCTTCTCCTCTGTCTCCTCTCTCCGGCTCATCAAAATCCCATTGTTTTTTGATGAGCAGTGCCACTCCTCCACCCTCTCTGTTGCCCTCTGTCTTTCTTCAAGATCTGATGTACCGTTGGAAAGATGCATCTCTTATCATTCCTGTGAGTTTGGTTTCTGTGACAACTATGATGTCCGCTGATGCCTTTTTGATTTCGTGTCACTCCTCCCATGCTTGTGTGTGTGTACTCACCTAACTGTGGTTGCAAAGGTCGACTTATAGCTCCTGGCCCCGCTTCTTCACTGGTCGTGTGTGTGTGTGTGAGATCTCACTTAGTTGTACTCACCTAGTTATGGTTGCATGGGTCAAGACACAGCTCCTGGCCCCGCCTCTTCACTGGCCGCTCTGCTTATTAGGGGCTTTTGACATGTATACCTCATGTAATCTCATAACCCATTGTAATTCTTTGTATCATGTCTCAATAAACTATTATTATTATTATTATTATTATTATTATTATTGTTCTTCTTCTTATTATTATTATTATTATTATTATTATTATTATTACTAGGTTACTCTTCCTGCTGCATGAGCTTTATCATACCTCTTCTTAAATTTATGTATGGATCCTGCCTCCATTACATCACTTCCCAGGCTATTCCACTTCCCGACAACTCTGTGACTGAAGAAATACTTCCTAACAACTGTGACCCCTTGTTGCTGTGTCCCATCTCTGGAACATCCTGTCTCCGTACACCTTGTCAATTCCTCTCAGTATTTTATATGTCGTTATCATATTCTCCCTATCTCTCCTGTCTTCCAGTTTCGTAAGGTCGATTTCCCTTAACCTCTCCTTGTAGGACATACCCCTTAGCTCCGGGACTAGTATTGATGCAAACCTTTGCACTTTCTCTAGCTTCCTTACAGTCTTGGCTAGGTGTGGGTTCCAAACTGGTGCTGCATATTCCAACATAGGTCTAACGTACACGGTGTACAAGGTCCTGAACGATTCCTTATTAAGATGCCGGAATGCTGTTCTTAGGTTTGATAGGCGCCCGTATGCTGCAGCAGTTATTTGGTTGATGTGCACCTTAGGAGATGTGCCTGGTGTTATATTCACCCCAAGATCAAAGTTTCCCTGAGTGAGGTTTGTAGTGTCTGGCCCCCTAGACTCTACTCCATCTGTGGTCTTCTTTGCCCTTCCCCAATCTTCAGGACTTTGCACTTGGTGGGGTTGAACTCCAGGCGCCAGTTGCTGGACCATGCCTGCTGCCTGTCCAGATCCCTTTGTAGTTCTGCCTGGTCCTCGTCTGATTGAATTCTTCTCATCAACTTCACATCATCTGCGAACAGGGACACTTCGGAGTCTATTCTTTCCGTCATGTCGTTCACAAATACCAGAAACAGCACCGGTCCTAGGATTAACCCCTGTGACACCCCCGCTCATTACAGACGCCCACTCTGACACCTCGCTAGGTGTCAGGTATTCCCTGATCTATTGTAGTGCCTTCCCTGTTATCCCTGTCTGGTTCTCCAGCTTTTGCACTAATCTTGTGTTGAACTGTGTCAAACGCCTTCTTACAGTCCAAGAAAATGCAATCAACCCTCTCTCTCTTGTCTTACTGCTGTCACCCTGTCATAGAACTCAAAAATATTTTTGTGACACAGGATTTCCCGTCCCTGAAACCGTGCTGGCTGTCGTTGTTTGTGCATGTGTGTGTGTGTAGTAGTAGTAGTAGTAGTAGTAGTAGTAGTAGTAGTAGTTAGTAGTTGTGAAAGGCACTTGTGAGGGAAAAATGGGTAATAAGTGGGGTTAGGGTTGTTAAGTCAGCCAGGAACAATTAGCGAGTTATGGCATGCACTCCCATCTAGCGGGCTGGGGCAAAACTCCAGTTCCTGATTGTCTGTGGTTCTTTAATTTCTACTCCTGATAGTATTAACCTTACCTGGTGTGGGTTGACGTTGGGAGGGTCATTTCACTTCCACTCTTCTTCTGATCAGGTAAGGTGATCTACCAGGAGTATTTCTGGTCGCTATTTGTTTTATGGTTACCAGTAATGTCTTTGTCTTTAAGATGGCAAACCATCCTTTATTTCTTAAATGTTGAACTTGCATAACTTCTGGTAACCACTTTATTTTTCTTTATTATCAGCTCTGCTGCTGGCCTGGTCATCCATCAATCCTGGGCGGATTGATACCATCCGCCCAGGATAACCTACACCATTTCTTCAACATTAGAGAACCATCCTGGTCCTTACATACTCCTGCCCAAACATCATACCAGAACTAACAACATCAGAGAACCATCCTGGGCCTTACATACTCCTGCCCAAACACCCTACCAGAACCAACAACGGCCACTTTTATTTATTCAATTTTAAATTATAACCTTTTTAAAACGATATTTCTTTTTACTCATAGAGTCGTTTATTTATATATTTATTTATTTTTCCATTATTATTTTTGATCAGGTGGAAGGCGTTACCCTGACAGCACTTGTCGATAGACACCTGGCCTGTTGTTTGTGGTATGTGTTTGTGTACTCACCTATTCGTGGTAACAGGGGTCGACTCTCAGCTCCTGGTCCCGCCTCGTGGGCACTATCGCACCTGCTCTTACAGCTACGTATGGAGTCTGCTTCTACCACTTTCCCACCGAGATCTTTCCACTTTGCCACTTTAAAGTGACTGAGATCCTTCAAGACTACGGTGTTCTTCACCAACTCCAAGACTGAGTGACTGATTACCTCACCTTCAAGACTACGGTGTTCTTCACCAACTCCAAGACTGAGTGACTGATTACCTCACCTTGCGATTTCAGCAACTCAGACTGAGGACTGATTACCTCACCTTCAAGACTACGTGTTCTTCACCACCAAGACTGAGGGACTGATTACCTCACCTTCAAGACTACGGTGTTCTTCACCAACTCCAAGACTGAGGGACTGATTACCTCACCTTCAAGACTACGGTGTTCTTCACCAACTCCAAGACTGAGGGACTGATTACCTCACCTTCAAGACTACGGTGTTCTTCACAACTCAAAGACTACAAGACTGAGGGACTGATTACCTCACCTTCAAGACTACGATGTTCTTCATCCAACTGGATGAATCTTATTGAAGCTAGCTGGCCTAGTGGCTTACGCGACGGTCTAGAGTTTTGAGACTCTCTGACCGCGGGTTCGAACCCCACCCGTGGTATGATTTCTTGAGACTCAGGTGGGAATCCCAGGGACGGTGATCATGTGGCTCAGAGTCTCTTTCAGGGGAAGGAAGCAGAGAGTGACTCAGATAAGAGACGTCAGACTGGGGATGTGTAACTAACGGGGTGCCACAAGGATCAGTATTAGGTCCACTACTGTTTCTGAAGGGTTATTTAAGCTAGCTTTAAATTTAGGTTATATATCTAACCACCTATCTAATCTAACCTAACCTACATCTAACCTATTATAACCTAACCTATATGTAACCTAACCTAAATCTAACCTAACCTATATCTAACCTAACCTGTATCTAACCTAGCCTTACCTACATCTAACCTAACCTATATCTAATCTAACCTATATCTACCCTGTATTATGTTAGATAAATACGTGAGAGGGCTGGATATGTGTGGGACTCCCACGTGAGTAATAGGGTTAACAAAGGTAGGGTAGCATTGATAATGGGTTGGGTAGATTCATCCAACTGGATGAATCTTATTGAAGCTAGCTGGCCTAGTGGCTTACGCGACGGTCTAGAGTTTTGAGACTCTCTGACCGCGGGTTCGAACCCCACCCGTGGTATGGTTTGTTTGCAATCGTGTCATTACGATTTCGTGAGTCCTGAGTCTCAAGCTCTTGGGCCACATTCTTGTAGGGTACAGCCCCAGAAAAAGCGGGAAGCGCAAAGAAAACGGAGTTAATGAAGATAACGGGAAGTGCGTGGCCGACATTTAGGACTTCTAACACAAAGGTCAATTATCAATATTACTGACAGGCGAGCGCTAAGCCCTCAGGGGTGATAATACAATAGTGCCATCTTAATTGTTGCTATTAAAATGTTTTGTCTTAAAGGAATTTTACAGACGATGCAAACTATTAACAAGACACAGGACCTTAATGGTAAGACCAAGACACAGGACCTTTATGGTAAGACCAAGACACAGGACCTTAATGGTAAGACCAAGACACAGGACCTTAATGGTAAGACCAAGACACAAGACCTTAATGGTAAGACCAAGACACAGGACCTTAATGGTAAGACCAGGACACAGGACCTTAATGGTAAGACCAAGACACAGGACCTTAATGGTAAGACCAAGACACAGGACCTTAATGGTAAGACCAAGACACAGGACCTTAATGGTAAGACCAAGACACAGGACCTTAATGGTAAGACCAAGACACAGGACCTTAATGGTAAGACCAAGACACAGGACCTTAATGGTAAAACCAAAACACAGGACCTTAATGGTAAGACCAAGACACAGGACCTTGTAGATGAATGGTTCAGAGAACCGACAAGTTATAAATTAGTCACATATGCAACACTTGGGTATCTTTATTGAGGAAACGTTTCGCTACAGAGTGGCTTCATCAGTCCAATACAAAGTTGAAAGGTGTAAGGAGAGTAGGAGTTTGAGGTAACCAGTCCCTCGGCCTGGAGTCGATGTGTTCAGTCCATCAATCTTGTTAGAAGTGTAGCACAAGGCCGTAGAGGTGGCTTATATGCTGTAGTCAGGTGAGGCGAAGCAGGAGGTTCTCTGAACCATTCATCTACATCCTGTCTGACACAGCATCATCTTGGGATCTTGATACAAACGAATACTTGTCCAACTTTTGGACGAAGACCTACTTCGACTAGTGGATGGTACCACTATGACCCTGCCTCCTGCTGCTTCACCTCACCTGACTACAGCATATAAGCCACCTCTACGGCCCTGTGCTGTACTTCCTATAAGATTGATGGACTGAACACATCGACTCCAGGCCGAGGGACTGATTACCTCAAACTCCTCCTCTCCTTACACCTTTCTACTTTGTATTGGACTGATGAAGCCACTGTGTGGCGAATCTTTTCCTCAATAAAGATACCCAAGTGTTGCATATGTGTCTAATTTACACAGGACCTTAATGGTTAAACCAAAAGACAGGACCTTATTGGTAAGACCAAGACACAGGACCTTAATGGTAAGACCAAGACAGGACCTTAATGGTAAGACCAAGACACAGGACCTTAATGGTAAGAATAAGACACAGGACCTTAATGGTAAGACCAAGACACAGGACCTTAATGGTAAGACCAAGACACAGGACCTTAATGGTAAGACCAAGACACAGGACCTTAATGGTAAGATGACGATGGATAACGATGAGTGATGTCATTGAGTATTAGATAAGAGATGAGTGATGCGTGAGTCTTACATAACGATGTGTGATGTCACTGTGAATATTAGATAACGATGTTAAACCATGTGAGTCCCTTAGAAATGTGTGACGTCACTGTGAGTCTTAGATACTGTGTGATGTCATTGTGAGTCTTAGATAGGGATGTGATATGGGTCTTGGACGAGGATGTGATGTCACGTATGCTGGAACAAAGGTGTTGCTCAAAATACAGCTTATCAGTTTACTTTGATAAAGCTCTGTAATCATAAGTTATTAATTATATATTATAATAATAATATAAAACTGGGATGTTTGAATGTGCGTGGATGTAGTGCGGATGATAAAAAAGAGATGATTGCTGATGTTATGAATGAAAAGAAGTTGGATGTCCTGGCCCTAAGCGAAACAAAGCTGAAGGGGTAGGCGAGTTTCAGTGGGGAGAAATAAATGGGATTAAGTCAGGAGTATCTGAGAGAGTTAGAGCTAAGGAAGGGGTAGCAATAATGTTGAAGGATCAGTTATGGAAGGAAAAGAGGGAATATGAATGTGTAAATTCAAGGATTATGTGGATTAAAATAAGGGTCGGATGCGAAAAGTTGGTCATAATAAGCGTGTATGCACCTGGAGAAGAGAGGAGTGTAGAGGAGAGAGAGAGATTTTGGGAGATGTTAAGCGAATGTATAGGAACTTTTGAACCAAATGAGAGAGTAATTGTGGTAGGGAACCTAAATGCTAAAGTGGGAGAAACATGCAGAGAGGGTGTAGTAGGTAAGTTTGGGGTGCCAGGTGTAAATGATAATGGGAGCCCTTTGATTGAACTTTGTATAGAAAGGGGTTTAGTTATAGGTAATACATATTTTAAGAAAAAGAGGATAAATAAGTATACAAGATATGATGTAGGGCGTAATGATAGTAGTTTGTTGGACTATGTATTGGTAGATAAAAGACTGTTGAGTAGACTTCAGGATGTACATGTTTATAGAGGGGCCACAGATATATCAGATCAATTTTTAGTTATAGCTACAGTGGGAGTAAAAGGTAGATGGGATACAAGGAAAATAGAAGCAGTAAGTAAGAGAGAGGTGAAGGTTTATAAACTAAAAGTGGAGGCAGTTAGGGTAAGATATAAACAACTATTGGAGGATAGATGGGCTAGTGAGAGTGTAGGCAATGGGGTCGAAGATGTTTGCGGTAGATTTAAAAATGTAGTGTTAGAGTGTTCAGCAGAAGTTTGTGGTTACAGGCGAGTGGGTGCGGGATGGAAGAAGAGCGATTGGTGGAATGATGATGTAAAGAGAGTAGTAAGGAGAAAAAGTTAGCATATGAGAGGTTTTTACAAAGTAGAAGTGATGCAAGGAGGGAAGAGTATATGGAGAGAAAAAGAGAGGTTAAAGAGTGGTGAAGCAATGTAAAAAGAGAGCAGATGAGAGAGTGGGTGAGATGTTATCAGCAAATTTTGTTGAAAATAAGAAAAAGTTTTGGAATGAGATTAATAAGTTGAGGAAGCCTAGAGAACAAATGGATTTGACAGTTAAAAATAGGAGAGGAGAGTTATTAAATGGAGAGTTAGAGGTATCGGGAAGATGGAGAGAATATTTTGAGGTTTGTTAAATGTTGATGAAGACAGGAAGCTGTGATTTCGTGTGTAGGGCAAGGAGGAATAACATCTTGTAGGAGTGTGGAAGAGCCAGTTGTGGGTGTAGGGAAGTTCGTGAGGCGGTGGGTAGAATGAAAGGGGTAAGGCAGCTGGGATTGATGGGATAAAGATAGAAATGTTAAAAGCAGGTGGGGATATAGTTTTGGAGTGGTTGGTGCTATTATTTAATAAATGTATGGAAGAGGGTAAGGTACCTAGGGATTGGCAGAGAGCGTGTATTGTTCCTTTGTATAAAGGCAAAGGGGACAAAAGAGAGTGCAAAAATTATAGGGGAATAAGTCTGTTGAGTGTACCTGGTAAAGTGTATGGTAGAGTTATTATTGAAAGAATTAAGAGTAAGACAGAAAGCAGGATAGCAGATGAACAAGGGGCTTTAGGAAAGGTAGGGGTGTGTAGACCAAGTGTTTACAGTGAAACATATAGGTGAACAGTATTTGGATAAGGGTAAAGATGTTTTTTTGGCATTTGGAAAAGGCGTATGATAGGGTAGATAGGGGGCAATGTGGCAGATGTTGCAGGTGTATGGAATAGGAGGAAGGTTACTGAAAGCAGTGAAGAGTTTTTATGAGGATAGTGAGGCTCAGGTTAGAGTGTGTAGGAGGGGAAAGGGGACTATTTCCCAGTAAAAGTGGGCCTTAGACAAGGATGTGTGATGTCACCGTGGTTGTTCAATATATTTATAGATGGGGTTGTAAGAGAAGTGAATGCGAGGGTCTTGGCAAGAGGTGTTGGGCTAAAGAATAAAGAAGCAAATACAAAGTGGGAGTTGTCACAGATGCTTTTGCTGATGACACTGTGCTTTTGGGAGATTCTGAAGAGAAGTTGCAGAGGTTGGTGGATGAATTTTGTAAGGTGTGTAAAAGAAGAAAATTGAAAGTGAATATAGGAAAGAGTAAGGTGATGAGGATAACAAAAAGAATAGGTGACGAAAGATTGGATATCAGATTGGAGGAGAGAGTATGAAGGAGGTGAATGTATTCAGATATTTGGGAGTGGACATGTCAGCAGATGGGTCTATGAAAGATGAGGTGAATCATAGAATTGATGAGGGAAAAGGGTGAGTGGAGCACTTCGGAGTCTGTGGAGACAAGAACCTTGTCCATGGAAGTAAAGAGGGAATGTATGAGAGTATAGTTATACCAACACTCTTATATGGGTGTGAAGCATGGGTGATGAATGTTGCAACGAGGAGAAGGCTGGAGGCAGTGGAGATGTCATGTCTGAGGTCAATGTGTGGTGTGAATATAATGCAGAGAATTCGGAGTTTGGAAATTAGGAGGAGGTGCGGGATTACCAAAACGATTTGTCCAGAGAGCTGAGGAGGGGTTGTTGAGGTGGTTTGGACATGTAGAGAGAATGGAACGAGACAGAGTGACTCGAGAGTGTATAAATCTGTAGTGGAGGGAAGGCGGGGTAGGGGTCGGCCTAGGAAAGGTTGGAGGGAGGGGGTAAAGGAAGTTTTGTGTGCGAGGGGCTTGGACTTCCAGCAAGCATGTGTGAGCGTATTTGATAGGAGTGAATGGAGGCATATGGTTTTTAATACTTGACGTGCTGTTGGAGTGTGAGCAAAGTAACATTTATGAAGGGATTCAGGGAAACCGGCAGGCCGGACTTGAGTTCTGGAGATGGGAAGTACAGTGCCGGCACTCTTAAGGAGGGGTGTTAATGTTGCAGTTTTATAACTGTAGTGTAAAGCACCCCTCTGGCAAGACAGTGATGGAGTGAATGATGATGAATGTTTTTCAATTTCGGGCCACCCTGCCTTGGTGGGAATCGGCCGATGTGTTAATAAAATAAAAAATAATAATAATAATCTACAAGTACATGATGCAACTAGTACAGACCTAGCTGACATTATTGGCATAGAACACCGGGTACCTAGTTACTGCTAGGTGAACAGGAACAGATGAAACTAATAATAATATATATTATAATTATGCATTATTAGTAGTAGTAAATAGTAATTGTAGTTGTAGCAGCCTCTGAGTTATATCTGAGTTACCAAACCTTGCCACGTGGAGGCCAGTGGTTCGTCTTTAAGGTACACCCCCCCCCTCGCCTTCCCCAGGTTCATGTGTCCAGGAGTCCATCTGTGTCCCCTCAGATATTCTCCCTTTCCCACATCCTATCCTAC